>AWOL01S0021430.1:149542-171766 GCA_000715115.1 Nicotiana otophora | reverse complement strand
ATATATATAACACCCAAAAATAATCAATAGAGATAGAAATTACTCAGCATAAAGCAAAACCTTCATTAATGTAAATTTAGATAATTATATTAACACTTATTCTTAAGCTCGCTTAAATTAATTATTTGCATAAGAAAATTCATATTGGAATTAATTTCCAAGAAATATTAAACCAACAATACTCACAAAATTTCATAAATATTTCAAGTAACAATCACATCAAATTATCATATAAAAACAAATTCAACAATAAGAATTTAGGCATGGCAAACAGATGATTTAATAATTTTGCATAATTTCCCAATTTACTATACAATAATGCCTAAGACTTTAATTCAATGCATTTTTGCACATATAAGCCCGAGTACGTACTCGTCACCTCGCGTACACGGCTTTTCACATTTCACAAATGGCACATAAGACTCAATGCCTAAGGGGTAATTCCCCCACTCGAGGTTAAGCAAGACACTTACCTTTTTTGAAGTTAGGCCGATATTCCAAAATAGCCTTTTTGCTTGAATTGGCCTCCATATAGCTCAAATCTATCCAAATTGATTGTATAACTTCTTTAAATTCATCGGAAACAATTCCGGATAATAATACGTCGACTTAAAAATTTATTTCAAAAAGTCAACAAAAGTCAACGCGGGACCCGCCCCTCGGAATTCGACGTAATTTTCACCAAATCCGAACACCCATTCCGATACTAGTTCAACCATACCAATTTTATTAAATTCCGATAACAACTCGACCTCCAAATCTTAAATTTTTGTTTTTGGAAGATTTTCTTCCATTAAAATCCGAATTAAACGATGAATATAATCATAGATTCATGAAATATAAACACTTTAGGATATAGAACACTTACCCCCAATCCATATAGTGAAAATCTCCTCAAATATCGCTTCAGTCCGAGCTCCATTGCTCCAAATATGTCAAACATGGCTAAAACCTCGAAATATAGCTACTGCCCAGGTATTTACTCTTCGCGATCGCGAAGCACAAAATTTTTCAGCCCCAAAATTGCTCTTCGCGATCGCGGAAATCCAATCGCGATCGCAAAGAACAAACTCTCCAACTCTTCCAGATAGCCTCTAGTATAATGGTCATAACTCTTTATACAAAACTCCAAATGATGAATGGTTTAACTTTCTGAAAACTAGATTTCAAGGATTATAACTTTAATTTGTTGCTCATCTCCCAGTTCCTAATATATTTCGTGATATAAGCTTCCAAAGTTAGCCCTATGCAACAGAGATTTCCAAAACTCTTCCCGGATAGCCTATAGTACATCTACCATAACTTTTTGTACACAACTCCAAATGACAAATGGTTTATTTTCTAAAAACTAGATATCAAGGGCTATAACTTTCAATTTTGGATCATCTCCAAATTCCTTATAGATTGCGAGATATAAACTTTCAAAGTGGGGTCAGTGTAATCGAGATTTGTTCTACGCGATCGCGAAAGAGCTTCCGCGATCGCGATTCACAAGGCCCCAAACTGCTGTTTTCTCTTCGCAAACGCGACCAAAGGTTCGTGATCGCAATGCACACCTCTGTAGGAAGAAACCAGCAATTAAAAATGGCCTAAAACTAGTCTGAAACCATCCCGAAACTCACCCGAGCCCTTCGGGACCTCAACCAAATATACCAACAAGTCCTAAAACATCATACGAACTTAGTCGAAGCCTTGAATCACATCAAAAAATGCTAAAACCACGAATCACACCTCAATTCAAGCCTAATGAACTTTGAACTTTCAAATTCTATATCTTGTGCCGAAACACATCAAATCAATCCGGAATGACTTCAAATTTTGCACACAAGTCATAAATGACATAACGAAACTATTCCAATTTTCAGAATCGAACTCCGACCTCGATATCAAAAAGTCAACCCCCCGATCAAACTTTCCAAAAATTCAACTTTCGGCATTTCAAGCCTAATTCCACTACGGACGTCCAAATAATTTTCTGGACACGCTCCTAAGTCCAAAATTACCATACGAAGTTATTGACATCATCAAAATTCTATTTCGGAGTCGTCTTCACATAGTTCCAACTACGGTAAAACTCCTAAGACTTAAGCTTCCGTTTTGGGGACCAAGCGTCCCAAATCACTCCAAATCATCTGGTAACTGAATTCAACCACGCACGTAAGTCAATACCTATAATAAGAAGCTGCTCAGGGCCTTATGCCGTCAGACAAGGCTTAAATTCTTAAAACGACAAGTCGGGTCGTTACAATCTATTTTCAGTTTCTGCCGCCATGCTACATTACATCATTTATCTACTAAATGGTGATTATATTGGCATAAATATCATTTGTGTTTTGCTAAATTATCTAATTGGTGAAAATCAATATGAGGTTTTGCATCATATCAGAGTCGAAGTATATGTTTATGTTATGTCGTTCCCTAGTTCATTATCATTTTGAAAGTAATTAAGGAACAAGCAACTACAAAAATCTTGAAATAATAATGTCACGACCCGAAATTCCAACCTTCGGACCGTGAAGGCGCCTAACATTTTTATTTGCTAGGAAAGCCAACGTTAGAATTATAATAACCTATTTTTAAATTTATTAATATCAAATAACGATTGCGGAAGTAAAGTCTGAAATATAGTGAATAATCAATAAAAAAATGGTGTCTAAATACCATCCTAGAATTCGGTGTCATAAGTGCACGAGCTTCTAGAATAATACAAATAAGGGCCTGAATAAAATAAAGCTGTCTAGAAATAAACATACAGCTAAAGTAAAGTAGACGGGGACTTCAGAACTGCGGACGTCGTGCAGTTATACCTCAAGTCTCCTCTGAGTAGCTGAAATCGGAGCAAGTCTATGGTATGCCGCTAGGACCAACTCCAAAATCTGTACAAGAAGTGCAGAGTGTAGTATCAGTACAACCGACCCCATGTACTGGTAAGTGTTGAGCCTAACCTCGATGAAGTAGTGACGAGGCTAAGGCGGGTCACTTACATTACCTGTACACAATATTAGTAACAACAACAATAATAAAAATAAATCAGGTAACTTATTTATAATAATTGAAGCCAATTCAGCAGTCATAGCCAATTATCATTTCCATCAATTCTGTTGCAGCGTGCAACCCGCTCTCACAGTATATTCATTTTCAATCCTCTCATATAATTATTTTTAATCAAGTATATATATTGACTTTTAAATAAGTCTATTGTGGCGTGCAATCCGATCCCCCGAATATGGACTTTTTAATAAGTTTGTTACGGCGTGCAACCCGATCCTCCAATATATCCATTTCAATCAACTATGTTCCAATATATATATATATATATATATATATATCCATTTACCAATTTTTATAGAAGAAAATATTTCAATAAATGCAATAATTAATATAAAATAATAAGATAACAAGCATACAATAATTATGATTTAATTATGAAACAAATGAAGGAAAGTAGCAAATTATTATGGAAATCAGAGAGAAAATAGGCAGTTTAATATTTAATATGCTAAATGTCAAATAATAATTAAGGCACATAATTCAAATAGCATGTAACAATTAATGCAGGAATTCAAGAATTAATATTTGACAAAGAATAGGAGAGAAACAATTATTATAATAATTTATTCATTATTTAAAACGATTTATGATTTTTCAAGTAATATGCAAACAACAAATTTGACAACGTATAGACACTCGTCACCTCGCCTATACGTCATTCACATGCATTTCACATAACAAATAGTTTAAGGGTTCTATTCCCTCAAGTTAAGGTTAACCACGACACTTACCTCGCTTTGCAAATTCCAATCAATTACTCGACCACAGCTTTTCCTTTTAAATTTATCTCCAAAAGCTTCAAATGTATTCATAAACAATTCAATATACTTAATGTGAATCATAGGAATTAATTTCATATGAATTTACTAATTTTTCGGATAAAAATCTGAAATTCATTAAAATATTCGACAGTAGGACCCACATCTCAAATCTCGAAAACACTCACGAAATCCGAATACCCGTTCCGATACGAATTCAACCATACACAAATTATCCAATTCCGATTTCAAATGGACCTTCAAATCTAAAATTTTCGTTTTTGGAAGATTTTATAAAAATCTGATTTTTCTTCCATAAATTTACGTATTCATGATATAAATGAGTATGAAATCATGAAATATAATCAATATAGGATAAGTAACACTTACCCCAATGTTTTCCCGTAAAAATCGCCCAAGAATCGCCTTACCCGAGCTCACAAATTGGAAATGGTTGAAAATGGGTCGAAACTCCATTTCCAGAACTTAAGTTCTGTTTCTCGGATTTTTACTCATCGCGATAGCGGAAATTTGTTCGCGGTCCACGTAAAACAACTTTTGCCCAGGTTCATCTTACTCCGCGGTCGCGGGAATGGCTTCGCGATCGCGAAGCACATTTTGGCTGCCCAGACATTTAACTCTACGCGATCGTGTACATGGTCATGCGATCGCGGAGTACATTTTTCCAGCCTTACGCGATCGCGTACTTACTTGTGCGATCGCGTAGCACAATTGACGTGCCTAGCTTCTGCCTTCCTTCCTTCTGCGCGATCGCAACTGGTCCCTCGCGTTCGCAGTGCACTGGGAGTTTACCTTCCGCGATCGCGTGCCTATCTTCGCGAACGCAAAGGGTAACTCACTACTTACAATTTCCTCTTTGCGATCGCAGGAATGGCTTCGCGATCGCGCAACACAATGCACCAGGTGACAGCAGAAGCTCAAAAACTAGTTTTTCTAAATTCAAAATCATCTCGTAGCCTATCCGAAACTCACCAGAGCCCTCGGGGCTCCAAACCAAACATGCACACAAGTCCTAAAAAATCATACGAACTTCCTTGCGCGATGAAATCCCCAAAATAACACCTAAAACTACGAATCGGACACCAAATCAAAGGAAATTTTTAAGAAAACTTTAAAACTTATATTTTTACAACCGGACGTCCGAATCACGTCAAATCAACTCTGATTCTCACTAAATTCGGCAAACAAGTCATAAACATTATAATGGACCTATACTGGGCTCCAGAACCAAAATACGGACCCGGGGTCAATAAATCCAACATCACTAATTTATAAAAAATCATTAAGCTTTCAAGCTTTTAAGTTTTCATCAAAATTCTATATCTCGGGCTAGGGACCTCGGAATTCAATTCTGGGCATACGCCCAAGTCCCAAATCACGATATGGACCTACCAAAATTATTAAAATACTGATCCGGGTCTGTTTGCTCAAAACATTGACCAAAGTCAACTCAGTTGAGTTTTAAAGCTTTATTTCACATTTTAATCCATGTTTCACATAAAAACTTTCCGAAAAATTATACGGACTGTGCACGCATGTCGAAAAATAATAAATGGTGCTTTTCGAGGTCTTAGAAAATATAATCACTTATTAAATTTAAAGATGACATTTTGGGTCATCACAAATAAAAAGAACATGAAATAAGAGAAAGTGAAAATTTCAACATTTGTTGTCTGCCGACATTTGTGAAGCAAATAGTTTTAATGGGGTGAAATTTTTATTTTTCTAGATTTTTCGAATATATGTATATATTGGGTAAAATCATAAAGCAATAGAGAAAATGAAAAATAAAATTATACTTAAGATTGTTGAAAAGAGAAAATGGCGAGATACTAAAGGACAAATTAAATTAGCTAGATTATCATTGTAAAAAAGTATTTACCGGTGAAAGAAATTTCAAAAAAGTATTTTTAGCAGCATTTTAGGAAAACTTTAATGACAGTGCATGCAAGTCGAGGAAAGCTGAATGGTGCTATTTGAATTTTTAGAACACAGAAATAAATATTAAATTTAAAAATGACACATTGGGTCATCACATTTTCTACCTCTAAAACAAACGTTCGTCCTCGAAAGGAATTAGAAAATTACCTGAGCTGGTGAAAAGGTGTGGATATCTATACCGCATGTCCGACTCGGACTCCCAGGTAGATGCTTCTACCGGCTGACCTCTCCATTGCACATGAACTGAAGGGTAACTCTTAGACCTCAATTGCCGGACCTGCCGGGATAGAATAGCTATCGGCTCCTCATCATAAGTCAAATATTTGTCCAATTAAACTGAGCTGAAATCTAATACATGGGACGGATCACCATGATATTTCTGGAGCATAGACACATGGAACACCGGATGAACTGCTGATAAACTAGGTGGTAGTGCAAGCCTGTAAGCTACTTCACCCACCCTTTCAAGAATTTCATAGGGTCCGATATACCTAGGGCTCAACTTGCCTTTCTTTCCGCACCTCATAACACCCTTCATAGGTGAGACCCGAAGCAATACTCTTTCTCCAACCATGAATGTAACATCACGAATTTTACGGTCGGTATAACTCTTTTTCCTAGACTGAGTTGTGCGAAGTCGATCTTGAATAATCTTGACCTTATCCAAGGCATCCTGTACCTAATTGGTTCCCCACAATTAAGCCTCTCCCGGTTCAAATCATCTAACTAGCGAACGACATTGCCTCCTGTATAATGCTTCATATGGAGCCATCTGAATGTGCGACTGGTAACTGTTATTATAGGCAAACTCCGCAAGTGGAAAGAACTGATCCCAAGAACCTCCAAAGTCTATAACACAAGTGCGAAGCATATCTTCCAATATCTGAATAGCGCTGTGATTGTCCGTCTGTCTGTGGATGAAATGAGGTACTCAACTCAACCCGCATGCCTAACTCACGCTGTACAACCCTCTAGAAGTGTGAAGTGAACTGTGTACCTCGATTAGAAATGATAGACACAGGCACACCGTGAAGGCGGACAATCTCACGGATGTAAATCTCTGCTAACCGCTCTGAAGAATAGGTAACTGCTACTGGAATGAAATGTGCTGACTTGGTCAACCTGTCCACGATGACCCATATTGCGTCGAAATTTCTCTAAGTCTGTGGAAGCCCAAAAACAAAATCCATAGTGATATGCTCCCACTTCCACTCAGGAATTTCTCACTTTTGAAGCAAACCACTGAGTCTTTGATGCTCGTACTTGACTTGCTGACAATTTAGACACCGAGATACATATGCAACTATATCCTTCTTCATTCTCCTCCACCAATAATGTTGCCTCAAATCTTGATACATTTTGGCTTCACCTGGATGAATGGAATACCGGGAATTGTGGGCATCTTCAAGAATTAATTCACGAAGTCCATCCATATTAGGCACACAAATATGACCCTGCATCCACAGAACTCCATCTTCCCCCACAGCATGGCACCACTGTGCCGCACCGTGTCCCTAAGGACAAACAAATGAGGATCGTCATACTATCGCTCTCTAATATGCTCATATAAAGAAGACCGAGTGACTGTGCAAGCTAGAACCCGACTGGACTCTGAAATATCTAAGCTCACGAACTGATTAGCCAAAGTCTGAACATCTGCAGCTAACGGCCTCTCACCATTAGAATATACGCAAGGCTGCCCATACTTACAGCCTTTCTACTTTAAGCATCGACCACCATATTGACCTTTTCGGGGTGATACAAAATGGTGATATCATAGTCTTTCAACAGCTCCAACCATCTTCTCTGCCTAAAATTGAGATCGTTTTGTTTGAATAGATACTGTAGGCTACGATGATCAGTAAAGGCAATTCTGAAGTAGGTCTAGACCAATTCTGAACTGCCTCAATCTTCTTAGGATCCACTTTTATGCCTTCAGCCAATACTACATGACCCAAAAGGCAACTGAGTCAAACCAAAATTCACATTTTGAGAATTTGGCATATAACTGATTATTTTTCAAAGTCTGAAGCACAATTCGAAGATGTTGCTCATGCTCCTCTCGACTGTTGGAGTAAATCAAGATATCATCAATGAATACAACCACAAAAAAATCCAAATAGGGTTTGAATACCCGGTTCATTAAATCCATAAATGTTGTTAGGGAATTTGTTAGCCCACATGACATCACTAGGAATTCGTAATGCACATACCGAGTCCGAAAAGCTGTCTTAGGGACATTGGATGCCCTAATCTTCAACTGATGATAACCAGACCTCAAATCGATCTTTGAAAACACCTTGGCACCCTGAAGTTGATCGAATAAGTCCTCACTTCTCGGCAACGGATACTTGTTCTTGATAGTGACCTTGTTTAACTGCCGATAATTTATACATATTCTCATCGACCCATCTTTCTTCTTCACGAATAACACGGGCACACCTCAAGGCGAGACACTAGGTCTAACGAAGCCTTTATCAAGCAATTCTTGTAATTGTTTTTTTAATTCCTTCAACTCCGGCGGGACCATAGGTATGGTGGAATAGAAATGGGTCGGGTTCCCGGAGCCAAATCAATACAGAAGTCAATATCTCTATCAGGTGGCATCCCCGGTAAATCTGCAGGAAATACATCTGGAAATTCACGGACAACTGGGACTGAATCCATAGAAGGAACATCCATACTAGAATCATGAATATGAGCCAAATAAGCTAGACAACCCTTCTCGGCCATACATCGAGCCTTCATATAAGAGATAACCCTGTTGGTAGAATGGCCATGAATCATTTTCCACTCTAATTGAGGTAACCACGGTATGGCTAAGGTCACCATTTTGGCATGACAATCCAATATAGCATGATAAGGTCACAACCAATCCATTCCAAATATAACATCAAAATCTACCATATCAAGAAGTAGGAGATCCACGCTGGTCTCAAGACTCCCAATAGTAACCACACACAAACGATAGACATGATCTACCACAACAAAATCTCCCACCGGTGTGGACACACACACAGAAGCACTTAGAGAATTATGAGGCACAACCAAATATGAAGCAAAGTAGGAGGACACAAAGGATTAAGTAGATCCTAGATCAAATAGTACTGAAGCATCTCTATGGAAAACTAGAACAATACCTGTGATCACGGCATCAGATAACTCGGCCTGAGGCCTAGCTGGAAAAGCATAAAATTGGGACTGGGCCCTACCACTCTAAACCGCATCCCTGGGACGGCCTGTAACTGGCTGGCCTCCAACTCTAACGACCTGACCTCCACCTCTAGATGTCTGACTCCTGCCCCTAGATGGCTGGGCGGGTGGCGGAACAGCTGGTGCTGGAATCATAGAACGAGAACCATGTTGCTGCATGCTGCCCTGAGACTTAGGGCAAAATCTAGCAATGCGCCTCGGATCACCACAAGTATAACAGGATCTCAGTTGTTGTGACTGCTAACCCTGGAACTGGCCATGTCGACCTGGATAACCACCCTGATGACTCTGGATCGGAGGTGCACTAATAGGAGCTGGTGGTGCACTATAAGCTAGCTGGTCGGAATGAGACATATGAGGGATGGGACCACCTGAAGCACTGTGGGATGTTTGGAGCATTGAAGGAAAAGGCCTGTAAGGATGGCCTCTACCAAAATTACCCCTGCCTCTAGATGAGGCACCACTGAACCCACCGAACTGACGAGGCCTCTTATCAGACCCCTGCCTTCTCTCCTGTGCAAGAACTATCTTGATCCTCCTAGCAACATTAGCAGCTTCCTGAAAGGGAATCTCACTTCCGGTTTCCTTGGCCATCTGAAGCCTGATAGGGTAAGTGAGTCCATCAATAAACCTCTTCACTCTCTCTCCCTCAATAGGAAGTAAAATGAGAGCATGATGGGCTAGATCCACAAAATAGGTCTCGTACTGAGTAACAGTCATACTGCCTTGCTGGAGACGCTCAAATTGCCTGTGGTAATCGTCTCTCAATGTGATAGGGAGGAACTTCTCTAGAAATAGCCATGAGAACTGCTCCCAAGTCAGTGCAGGTGACCCAGTTGGTCTGGTCAATATAAAATCTCTCCACCACCTCTTGGCGGAACCCTTCATCTGAAATACAGCAAAATTGACCCCATTGGTCTCAACTATACCCATGTTCCGCAACACCTCATGACAACGATCAAGATAATCCTGTGAGTCCTCAGAAGGTGTACCACTGAAGTGAAATAGAAAGATCTTAGTAAACTTGTCCGGCCTCAATAAAGCCTCAGAAGACATGGCGGGCCTATCACCGGCCTATGCCGCAATAACTGGCTGAACTACCCCAACTTGTGGGGCTGCTGGAGCATGATACTGGGGAGCCATCTGATTCGGAGCGGGAGTAGTGTGAGTCTGTGCTCCTCCTCCAGCCTGTGAGATGGCTGGTGCCACTGGAAATGTAACATTATGGGCCACACCCTCCATAAGGCTCACCAAACGAACTAGAGCATCCCGAAGCACTGGAATAGCTATGAATCCTTCCGGGACCTGAACTGGTCCAACAGGTACAATCAGAACTGGAACCTCCTCCTGAAGATCCACATGAGGCTCCACTGCGTGTACTGCTGGTCGAGCTCTAGATTGAACTTTGCCTCTGCCTCTGCCTCGGCCTCGGCCTCTGGTACGACTTCGGCCTCGGCCTCTACCCCTGGTCATAGTTGCCACCAAGGGTTCTGGTCCCTGTACGTCGATAGATGTATTACGTGTTTTCACCATCTTCAAGAGAATAAGAATATAATGGTTCAATCATTGGTGATAGAAATAGAATCGCACGACAAAATAAGAAAGAAGTGATATTGTTTCTAAACTTCATAACCTCTGAAAGATAAGTATAGACGTCTCCGTAGCGATCCTTTAGACTCTACTAAGCTTGCTCGTTACTCGTGAGACCTAACCTAGTGCTCTGATACCAACTTATCACGACCCGAAATTCCCACCTTCGGGACTGTGATGGCGCCTAACATTTCACTTGCTAGGCAACCCAATGTTAGAATAATCTTAACCATTTTTAAACAAATTAAATTAAACGGAATTCAATTACTGGAATAAAGTGCAAAAGACCATAACTACCGAATCATCAAAATACATCCCCGAATCTGGTGTCACAAGTGCACGAACTACTAGAATAATACAAATAAAGGTCTGAATAAAATTCGAGTTGTTTAAAAGATAATACATATCTAAGGTAAGATAGAAGGGGACTTCAGAACTGCAGACGCTGTGCAGTTATACCTCAAGTCTCCTCTGGATAGCTTAAGGGTGGAAAGTGGGCCGGTCCCAGGCCTAAACGAGCCAAGTGGGCCGGTCCAAACGGTCCCGATCCTGGGCCGGTCCCAAATTAAATGGGTCAAATGGTCTTTTTATAGGAATCGGCCCGGGACCAGGCCCACGAATCATGGTCCCGGGCTAAACGGTCCCGGCCCGCGG
Organism: Nicotiana otophora; assembly: GCA_000715115.1. Taxonomy (NCBI): domain Eukaryota; kingdom Viridiplantae; phylum Streptophyta; class Magnoliopsida; order Solanales; family Solanaceae; genus Nicotiana; species Nicotiana otophora. The sequence continues at coordinate 160,538 of AWOL01S0021430.1, read as the reverse complement.
GCTAAATGGGCTAAGTGGGCCCAAACGGATATTTTTTAATTAAATAGAAATTAGAGACAAAAAGATATTAAAAAATATATCTAAGCCAATACCTTGTAAATTTTATTATAGAATTGTGACCTAAATTTTTTAATTCAAATTTAACGTCTAATGGTAGTATTAACATATACATGGATTGAAATTCATAGGGATTTCTCTAATCTTCAAGAATCATTCAAAAGGGTTCAAGTTAGGGTTTGAGCTACAAGAAGTAAATTCTAGACTTAAATACAACTATGGATTAAGTATCTGGAATGTATTGTGAAGTAGAAAGTATCAATTGGTTAAAGAATTATGCTAGTCCTTGCAATGGGTATTGTGAGTTAGGGTTCTTGAATGGAGAAGAAGATGAATAGTAAATTTTTTTAATCTTGTTAGGATGGTTGGTGATTCTAGTACTTCAATAGCTTAATAATGATTAAATATTCAACCATATAACCTAGATTGGGGCTTAAAGGCCAAGGATGAAATCTATTAAGGATAAAAGGGATATGTATGGGTAAATTGGGCTTGTTGAAAACTTTAATTGAAGATTTGAGGGTCGAGTTGATGTCGGAATTTGGTAAAATTTATATGGTTGGACTCGTGGTTGGATGGGCGTTCATATTCTGTAACTTTTGTTAAGTTCCTAGACGTGGGACCCATGGGAGATTTTTGGATAAAATTTCGAATTTTTATGGAAAAATTATATTTTCATATGAAATGAATTCCTACAATTTTTATTAACTGAATCGAATTATTTATGGCTAGTTTCGAGGGTTTTAGAGGCCAATTCATGAGACAAAGGCATAGCAAAATAATAAATTACACGGTTTGAGGTAAGTAACAGTTTTAAATTTGGTCCTGAGGGTATGAAACCCCTGATCATGTGTTATGTGATTGGTTTTGAGGTGACGCACATGCTAGGTGACGGGCGTGTGGGCGTGCACCTTAGGAATTGTGACTTGTTCAAATTCCATGGAACTGTGTAATTGAATTATCTGTTGATATCCGTACATTCTCTACGTGTTAGGGAAAATTGAGCTGAGACTCGTATTAAAAATCATGCTTAGACATATACTGTTATTATTGGCACCTACTGGGGTCATTTATGTGATTGAATTATATGTTCAAATTGTAATTTAACACTCAGTCATGTTTATTCATTTTATATCATATCTCAGTCTCTATTGCTATTTATTAAAATATCATATTATCAATTTTGGGCTAATTATCATAATTTCTGAGAGCCCGAGAAATTGGAGAGGTTCATGACTGAGTGAGGTCGAGGGCCTAATTGTGAGGATATTTATGGATCGGGCTGCACGCTGCAGCATGTGTTTATTGATTATTGCATGATTGGCTTGATATAGCGCTTGGGCTGAAGTAGCCCCTCCGGAGTCTGTACACACCCCAGTGAGCAGGTACCTACTGAGTGCGAGTGCCGAGTACCGAGTGATGAGTGACTGTGAGGAATGAGTGATTGTGAGGAAAGAGTGACTGTGAGGTTGGAGTGAATGGGAGGACTGAGTGACTGTTACTGTGAGAGGATGTATTGATTTCATTATTTGCTGCATTTCAACTGTCATATATCATTATTTTGAAAATTTTAGAAAAACATTATTTTCTGTTTCGGTCAAACTTGTTATGAAATTTCAATGAAATCTTAAATGTTGAACTTGAGAGCATGCCTACCATTTTATGTTGGAAAGTACTGTATTTGGACTTAGCTGAGAAGCTCGTCACTACTTTCAGTTCCTTATTTATTATTGTTACTTGCTGAGTTGGTTATGCTCATACTACACCCTGCACTTTGTGTGCAGATCCAGGTGATCCCGGACACAGTGGGTGTTGATTATTTCACACAGTTGATTTCCCAGAGATTCGGAGGTAGCCGCTATGTTTTGCAGACCCTGTCTCTCCCTTCCTACACTTTTGTTTATTGTATTTGGTCTTGGATTATTATAGACCGAGTTTCCCAGACTTGTAATGTATAGATGTTCATGTACTCAGTGACACCAGGTTTTGGGAGTGTATTTATATCAGTATGTGTTGGGTTTTCTCTTAAATTAATTATTATATTTTCTGCATTTAAAAGAAATTATGGTTTGTGGAGGTTGTCGGCTTGCCTAGTATTAAGATAGGTGCCATCACGACATGTGTGATTTTGGGTCGTGATAGTATTCCTCAAAGCCTAAGTTACATAAGTCTCATGAGTCTTGAGCATGTTTAATAGAGTCTTGCAGGTCGGTACAGAAACGTTTGTACTTATCTTCGAGAGGTTGCCGAACCCTTAGGAAAATTTCACTTTCTTGTATTCTATCGTGTAGAATTGATTCAGTTTGAAACATAATTCTTTGAATTCCTTCCACGTATTCGTGTGTGCATGTGAGCGCTCAGTATCAGCTGTGTATCGGTGGCTTGTGATTTCATGAACGAGGTTCGAGATGAGTATTCTGTGTTTTGTTGATGGGCCAGTCTGGAGGACTTGAAGCCGGAGTTAGACCACAGCTTATGCTCGGTAGTTTCGATTGTGAGAACCAGTGCAATTGGACTTATGCGTTCGATAGTATTCTTATGAGTGGAATTTCTGGTTCGATGAGTGGTTGAATGACTATATGATAAGTATGATGTGAATGCAGGATGTGTTCATATGGATTGAATGAGACAAATAAATTTTACTTCTGACTGAAGAGTTTGCTATTGGGTACTTGATTTCTATTTTGATGTGACGTACAGTCTTGAGTTGTGAGTGCGTTGAGGGATCTGTCATGCTGTTTAATTGTGGAGCGAAGTAGATCTTCATGTCGTGTTGATGAGTTCAAACTCAGAAATATTAAGTGATTCCGTAGTAATTGTGGCTGCGAAAGGGTATAGCTATATGTCAATTTAAGGCTAAGCAGGTGGGTTATCTCCTGCGGAGTAATCTACGTAGGTGTGTTCCTTATAATGTTGAGTGGAGAGTTTCTTTTCTACCTGCTAGGCGTATGTGTTGAGATTTGAATTTGAATCCTGTTGAGAAAGTTGACTTGACTGTCATGAGAATAAATGCGAACTTAGCGGATGATTGAGGTATTTTATGGTGAGTGTTGCGTAAGCTTGAGAAGAATTTTCGTTGAACTGACTGTTGTATTATGGCAGTAATAAAGTATGATATTGTGAGTTATGGAGTGTTTTGTTGTATGTGTCACAACCCAATTTCAGCTATAGGTCGTGATGGCGCCCAACACTACAACTAGGCAAGCCAACCAATAAATTAAGCATATATCGATAAAATTTAAAACCAAAAAAAATAATAAGACACCAATTTTTTACCAATGTGTGTGTGCCAAGACCTGGTGTCACAAGTGTATGAGCATCTAGTATGAGTACGTAAACAACGTATACCCAGAAAGTATCAAGCCTAATCTCGAAGTGGTAGAGACGAGATGGCCGACTTTGACACTCACTATGGGTCAATAATAATAATTGAAATAAAACTAGAATATTTAAATCAGCATGATTCACAGAATTTACAATAATTTATTTAACCAGTAGAAATAATTAAATTCCTTCAAATGCAACAAGTCTCGATATATTAATTAAATCCTTCAATTTCAATAAAAATTTCAATTTATCAAATAGATTTACAAGCTGCAATTCAATTTCAATAAACTTCCAATTTATCAAATAGCTTTATAAGTTGCAATAAATGTTCAAGTATCGTGTAGTTATTATTATTAATATTAAGCACGATTTCTGCCGAGGAAGTACGGCCTGATCCAGAGTGTCGTGTACACTGTCGAGGGCCGTGCGGCACGATCCATAGATGCATCTATCCTGCCATGGCGTGCGGCCTGATCCACAAGAAAGGAGGACATTTTCTTATGTACCTCCGGAATGAGAGTATTTATTGTATATTTATTCGAGATGATAACAATTTATTTCAACAATTAATTAATCTAACCAAAAAAGTTTAGCATATGAGAATTCCATCTTTTAAAATCCTTATCTAACAATTTACAATATATTCATATATATCAATTTAATTTTAAGTAAACAAGGAATACCATTTACACGAGTAATTCATGCTTTGAGTGATAAACTACCCGGACTTTAGCATTTAATAGTAGCTATGCACGGACTCTTGTCACCTCGTACATACGTAGCCCCCACAAATAGCAATAATTATTTAATTTAATTACCTATGAGGTAATTTACCTCTCACAAGATTAGACAAGATACTTACCTTGTCTCAAAGTCCACTTTCCGATTATCGCGTCGCATAAAATTTTCGATTCGATGCCGAAACATCTGAAACTATCCAAAGGTTATATAAAATAATTAATATATGCTCAATAATTCGAAATTCATCTATTAACTAAATTATCCTATCCAAAATGGTAAAATTCCTAAAATTCATCCCGGGCCCACGTACCCGGATTTCAGAAATTTTCGGATGAAAAACGTTACCCATAATCTCAAGAACTCAAATATATAATTTCTATCCAAATCCATAACCATTTTTGTGGTTAAAATCCCATTTTTATAAAAATCTAGGTTTTTCATCTAAGCCTTTGATTTCTAAGATTTACTAGTTATAATCTACCCATAATATATGTATTTAACTCGAGGTGTGTAGAATTCACTTACCTTCCGATTGCTAGTTGAAACCCCTTCTCAAAAGCTCTCAAATCGCCCAACAATGGATGCAAAATAGAAAGAAATGGACTGAGTTTTCGTCCATTTTAAGGATCTGCCCAGACAGGTTTTTCGCACATGCGGAAGGAGTACCGCACATGCAGCTTTCACACCTGCGGAAATTCCTCGCAGGTGCGCATTTTCCCTCTTTTCCCTGGTTCCGCACCTGCGGAAGAAGTGCTCGCTTCTGCGCAAGCGCAGGTGCGCCCATCCCTTCGCACCTGTGCATCAGGCCTTCGCACTTGCGCATTCGCAGGTGCGCCAAAATACTTCGCACCTGTGATGGCTGGGCAGGCTCCTCTACTTTGCACTTGCGATTGGTGGCTCGCACCGGCGACTGTCTAAGCGCAGGTGCGATTATGACAGTAGCTAGGAGCTTCAGTCCTTGCTCAATTGCCCAAAATTGGTCCGAGCTTCGTCCGGTTAGCACCCGAGACCCCCGGGGCCCCGTCCGAACATACCAACAGGTTTGAAATTATAGAACGGACTCGCTCGAACTCTCGGAACGTGTAAAACAACATCAAATATAAGAATCATACCCTAAACCAAATTGATTCAAACTTAAGAATTTTAAGTTCTTCAATTTACTTCCAGTGCGCCAAAATATACTTAAACTACTCGGAATGAGATGAAATTTTGCGTGCAAGTCTTAAATCACTATACGGAACTATTCCCAAACTCAAAATTCCAAACTGACTTCAATTACTCAAAAACATACTCCAAACCAAATTTAAAGAATTCTAAACCTTCAAATAGTTGATTTTTACTATTAAGCGTCAAAATGCTCCCGGGTTATCCAAAACCCGATTCGAACATACGCCCAAGTCCAAAATCATCATATAAACCTATTGGAACCGTCAAATCCTGATTCCGGGGTCATTTTCTCAAAATATTGATCGAAGTCAAACTTGGCCGTTTAAAGCCAACTTAAGGAACCAAGTGTTCCGATTTCAACCCAAACACTTCCAAATCCCGAACCAACCATCCCCGCGAGTCATAAATTAATAAAAGCATGTTCGGGGAGTTTTATTTTAGGGAACGGGTTTCTAAAAGTTAAAATAACCGGTTGGGTCATTACATTCTCCACATCTTAAACAAACGTTCGTCCTCGAACGGGTTTAGAATAATACATGGAGTGCTAAATAAGTGTGTATATTTTCTCCGCATCTCCTCCTCGGCCTCCCAAGTCGCTTCCTCGACTTTTTGGCCCCTCCACTGGACCCTTACTGCAAAATTTCTCTTGGACCTCAACTGGCGAACCTGTTTATCAACAATGGAAAATGGCTCTTCTTCATAACCCAAACTCTTATCTAGCTGAACTGTGTTGAAGTCCAACACATGTGACAGGTCAGCATGATACTTTCGGAGCATAGATACATGGAAAACCGGATGAACTCCCGATAGACTGGGAGGCAATGCAAGCTTATAAACAACCTCCACAACTCGTCTAAACACCTCAAATGGGCCTATAAACCTTGGGCTCAACTTGCCCTTCTTCCCGAATCTCATAATTCCCTTCATCGGCAAAACCTTCAAGAGAACTTTTTTCACCTACCATAAATGATAAATCACGCGCTTTCTGATCTGCATAGCTCTTCTGTCTGGACTGTGCTGTACGAAGTCGCTCCTGAATCAACTTCACCTTTTCCAAGGCATCCTTCACAAAATCAGTACCATATAACTTAGCCTCACCGGGCTCAAACCACCCGATGGGCGAACGACATCACCGACCATATAAAGCCTCAAATGGAGCCATCTCAATGCTGGATTGGTAACTGTTATTATAAGCAAACCGGCCAAAGGCAAGAAACGGTACCACTGACCTCCAAAGTCAATCACACATGCCCTGAGGATATCCTCCAAAATCTAAATTGTCCGCTCTGACTGCCCATCGGTGTGCGGATGAAAAGCTGTGCTGAGCTCTACACGGGTCCCCAATTCACTCTGTACTGCTCTCCAGAAATGTGAAGTAAACTGAGGGCCTCTATCTAATATGATAAAAATTGGCACACCGTGCAACCGAACTATCTCCTGGATATATATCTGGGCCAACCTCTCTGAAGTATACGTAGTCACAACCGGAATAAAGTGTGCCGATTGTTTTCAACCTGTCAACAATCACCCAAACTGCATTAAACTTCCGCAATGTCCGCGGCAACCCAACTACAAAGTCCATAGTAATTCGTTCCCATTTCCACTCTGGTATAGTCATCTGCTGAAGTAGGCCACCTGGCCTCTGGTGCTCATATTTAACTTGCTGGCAATTTAGACACCTAGCTACATACTCAACTATGTCCTTTTTCATTCGTCGCCACCAATAATGCTGCCTTAGATAACGATACATCTTCACAGCACCCGGATGAATAGAGTACCTAGAACTATGTGCCTCCTCTAGGATCTTGTTCCTCAGTCCATCCACATTAGGAACACATAGACGACCCTGGAGTCGCAGAACACCATCCGCACCAATAGTGACTTCTTTGGCACCACCTCGTAGTACTGTTTCTCGAAGAACCATCAAGTGTGGATCATCATACTGGCGAGCCTTGATCTTCTCAAATAGTGAAGACTGGGCCACACCACATGCAAGAACTCGGCTGGGCTCTGAAATATCCAGCCACATAAGTTTGTTGGCCAAGGACTGGATATCTAAAGCTAATGGCCTCTCTTCTGCTGAAATGAAAGCCAAAATACCCATACTCTCCGCCTTTCTACTCAAGGCATCTGCAACCACATTTTCTTTACCCGGATGATATAGGATAGTAATATCATAATCTTTCAGTAATTCCAGCCATCTGCGCTGCCTCAAATTTAGGTCCCTCTGATTGAACAGATGTTGCAAACTGCGATGATCAGTATAAACTTCACAAGACACCCCATAAAGATAATGCCTCTAAATCTTAAGAGCGTGAACAATCGCAACTAACTCCAAATCATGTACTGGATAATTCTTCTCGTGGGGCTTTAGCTGACGTGAAGCATATGTAATAACTCGCCCCTCCTACATCAATACACAACCCAAGCCAATGCGTGAAGCGTCATAATACATTGTATACATCCCCGAACCGGAAGGCAACACTAACACTGGTGCTGTAGTCAATGTTGTCTTGAGCTTCTAAAAGCTCACCTCACAATCATCGGACCATCGGAACGGAGCACCCTTCTGGGATAATTTGGTCAAAGGTGCTGCAATAGACGAAAGTCCCTCATTGAACCGACGATAATAATCTGCTAAACCCAGAAAACTCCTGATCTCAGTCGCAGAAGTGGGACGATGCCAATTCTGAATTGCCTAAATCTTTTTGGGATCAACCTTAATACCCTTACCCGATACAATATGACCTAAAAATGCTACAAACTCTAGCCAGAACTCACATATGGAGAACTTAGCATATGGCTTTTGTTCCTGCAATGTCTGAAGCACTACTCTCATATGCTGCGCGTGCTCTTCCTTACTGCGCAAGTAGATCAAAATGTCATCAATGAAGACAATGACAAATGAATCAATATATGGTCTGAATACCCTGTTCATCAAATCCATAAACGTTGCCGGGGCATTAGTTAAACCGAAAGACATTACCAGAAACTCATAATGACCATATCTAGTACGAAAAGCAGTTTTCGGAACATCCGAATCTCGAATCTTCAACTGATGATACCCCGACCTCAAGTTGATCTTAGAGAACATCCTAGCACCCTGCAACTGGTCAAATAGGTCGTCAATACGCGGCAATGGGTACTTGTTCTTAATAGTAACTTTGTTCAATTGGCAAAAATCAATACGCATTCGCATTGTGCCATCCTTCTTCTTCACAAATAATACTGGTGCACCCCAAGGTGATACACTCGGTCTGACAAACCCTTTGGCTAGTAACTCTTCAAGCTGTTCTTTCAACTCTTTCAATTCTTTCGGAGCCATGCCATACGGTCAGATAGATATAGGCTGAGTATCTGGAGCCAAGTCAATACAGAAATCAATATCACGATCAGGTGGAATACTTGGAAGATCTGAAGGAAATACATTGGAGAACTCCTGAACTACAGGCACTGAATCAATAGCCGAAGTCTCTACAGTAGCATCCCAAACATAGGCTAGATAAGCCAAACAATCATTCTTAACCATATGTTGAGCCTTTATAAAAGAAATAACTCGATTAAATGAACTAACAGACGAACCCTTCACTCCAGCCTAGGCAAAGATGGAATAGTCAAGGTAACAGTTTTGGCATGACAATCTAGAATAGCATGATATGGAGATAACCAGTCCATACCCAGAATAATTTCAAAATCGGTCATCCCGAGAAATAAGAGATCTTCTCTAGTTTCATAACCACTGAATGTAATAATACAAGACCGGTAGATCTGGTTTACAATAACATAATCGCCTACAGGAGTGGACACATAAATAGGAGTACTCAAGGACTCACGAGAAACACCCAGTAATGAGCAAATAGAGATGACACATATGAATACGTAGATCCTGGATCAAATAATACTGAGGCATCTTTGCCGCAAACAGAAATAATACCTGTAATCACGGTATCTGATGCCTCTACATCTAGTCTAGTCGGAAAAGCATAGAACCGAGCAGGAGCGCCAACTGGCTAGCCTCTGCCTAGCTGACCTCCACCACTAGGACGGCCCCTACCCACCTATCCTCCACCTCTTGATGATCGGACTACTGGTGAAGCAACTAGTTCGGTAAGCATAGGATGTTGACCCTGCTGTACTGGTCTACCCTGAAACCTGGGGCAAAATCTCCACATATGACTGGGATCCCCGCACTCGTAACAACTCTTCGGTGCGGTGGGCTACTGACTAAGAGTCTGTCCCTGGGAAACTGAATACCCCACTGGGAGGACATTGAATATATGGTAGGCGATAAGAAATCTCTATTATAGCACTGAGATAAGGTCGCACTGGAGCACCTCGAGGAGGTGGTGGTGCTGGATATGGGGGCCTGTTGGAATGCCCTCTCATGAACTGACCTCTGCCCCCAGACGGAGCACCTCTGAACTCTCCAGAGTACCTGAACCGTTTATCTCTCATAACCTATTCCCGGCTCCGCTGACGTACACCCTCAATCCTCCAGGCTATCTTCATAACTAGCTCATAAGAAGTACCCATCTCAACCTCTCGAGCCATAGTGGCCTAAATGCTAGTATGTAAACCAGATACAAACCTCTGCACTCTCTCCACCTCAGTAGGGAATATCATAAGTGAATGGCGAGATAATTCAGAGAACCTCGCCTCATAATCCGTTACTGACATCTGACCCTGCTGGAGCTGCTCAAACTGAAACCGCAACTCTTTCCTCTGGGAGGGTGGAATATACCTATCCAGGAAGATACGGGTGAACCTGTCCCAAGTCATGGGAGGAGAATCTGTTGGTCTGCCAAGAACATAAGACTGTCACCATCTGGGGGCTCTGCCTGCTAGCTGAAAAGTAGCAAAGTCTACCCCATGAGACTCCAATATCCTCATGTTGTACAGTCTATCCTTGCACTGATTAATGAAATCCNCATCTATGGGCTCTGCCCTCTAGCTGAAAAGTAGCAAAGTCTACCCCATGAGACTCCAATATCCTCATGTTGTACAGTCTATCCTTGCACTGATTAATGAAATCCTGGGAATCCTCGTGTCGCTCACCCCCAAAGATAGGAGGATGTAGTCTAGTCCATCTGTCCAATAGTTTCTGAGGATCAGCGGCTACAGCTAGCCTGGGCTCAGACGTAGCTGCTGCCACTGGCTGGGCTCCACCCACGGGTAGTACACCCTGGGTCTGATATACAGCAGCTACATGTCCATGAGCCTGCGCGGTAGGGGTCTGTGCTCCCCCGCCCGTCTGAGATGTGGCTGGGTCTACCGAAAATAAACCGGCCTGAGTCATAGTGTCCGTGAATCGCAGCATACGACCCATAACATTCTGAAATCCTGGTACAGATGTGAAATCCACCGGAGCTGGCTCTGCCACAGGCATTTCACCCTGCTCCTGAATAATAGGATTCTCTGATGGACCCACTAGCGGCATAACTAGAATATTCATGGGACGTCCTCGCCCTCTACCATGGGTTGGAGCCCTCCCTCGGCCTCTAGCAACTGGGGGAGTAGCTCTTCCCTGGTCTGGAACCCCATTCGAGCACGTTCTCACCATCTGTGAGAGAATAAGAGAAGAATATTTAGTACTACATTAATTGCACGATGGAATATGGAGAAAGGTAGTTTCCTAACACCCTATAGCCTCTCGAAGATAAGTACAGACGTCTCTATACCGATCCGCAAGACTCTATTAGGCCTG
>AWOL01S0021430.1:65287-133872 GCA_000715115.1 Nicotiana otophora | reverse complement strand
CCCCAAAAAAAATATTTAAAAGCTAACTCCGTGCCACAAGTTTTACACTTAGCCTTATTTTCTGAAATTAGTTGAGTAAAAAATGGTCAAACAGGAGATGTTTCCGTCCGTTTGGTAGGTTGTCTAGAAAAAGTAGGGGTAGTAACAGGAGTATCAGATGGGGCATCATTTGGATTAGTAGGGTTATCACTAGTTGGGTTAACATCAGGAGCAGGACTAGTGGGTGTATCATCATCCGGTTGAGTTTCATCAAAATCGATTCCCTCATCATCATTTTCATCAATAGTTGGATTAGAATAAAGAGCATTCATTAATTCATGGTCTAATTGTTCACCAGCTCTAATATTATGGCAAAATTGACTCTCAGTAAATTGTAATAAACTATTATCGCTATCAAGAATAGCAGGTGTAGGACGGATATGGGATTTGGTTCGGGGAGCCCGGGGCAGTGGAGGATGAACAAATTGAGTACTAGATTTGCCACTCTTGGATTTTCCCTTATTTTTATAAAAAGGGTTTTTAAGGAAGCCATCTTATTAATCAAGTAATAGAAAATAAATAAAACAAACAAAACTATAATATTAAAACTTAAGAGTTCAAACGAGTTTACCGAATTGACGAACAACTTGTTGAAAATTGATTATTATTGAAAACTTGAAGAATTCAATTCACCAACTTCACAATTTTTTCACAAATTGTAACAATAAAGTAAGCAATAGTAGCAATTATAGAAGAAAATTAGAGAGATTGTGATAGATTGATAATTTTGTAAGAAAAATGAAAGAATGAGGAGGTATTTATAGTTGAAAATAGGGAAAAAGTATAATTATAAAAAGTTTGGGATTAAAACAAAGTTGGGGGGTTAAATGGCTATTTTTTTAAATAGCCAACGGCTATTTTGTGACAGCCCCCAACGGCTAGATTTTAAATAACCTATTTTTTTTTTGAAATTTGACAATTGGGACCGGTTGGCCCGCCAGAGACCGGTCCGGTCCCAGCGGTCCCAATTGTCAAACCGGCCAAGAAGCCCGGACCAGGTCCACTTGCCACCCTTAGGGTAGCTGAATTCGAGCAAGTCTATGGTACACCGTTGGGACCAACTCCAAAATCTGTACAAGAAGTGCAGAGTGTAGTATGAGTACAACCGACCCTATGTACTCCATAAGTGTCGAGCCTAACCTCGACGAAGTAGTGACGAGGCTATGAAAAGACACGTACGTAAACAACCTGTACACGTATATACAAATATGAAGCAACAATAGCACAATAAATAACAATTTATAAATTTGGGAGGGAACATGCGAAGAGGGGTGATATAGTAATTTCAACAGGAGAAGTGTCACGTAGAAGCCAATTAATTCATCAACAATAAAATGAGCAGCTGAAAATATAAAATGGCACGGCACCACCCTTCGTGATTTCACTCTCATCCTTCCTATAAATTTATAAAAAAATAATAATATTGGTACGGCATCACCCTTCATGCTTTAACTCTCTTCTGGTATGGCATCACCCTTCATGCTTTAACTCTCTTCTGCCACGGCATCACCCTTCGTGCTTTTACATTCTTTGAAAATAACACGGCATCACCCTTCATGCTTTTACACTCTTTCTCGCCATGGCAAGGATAATATAAATAATATAAATGGCACGACATCACCCTTCGTGCTTTTACACTCTTCCTTACCATAAAAAAATAATATAAATTCGAAAAAGTATTTAAATACGGGGATATATATTTATTGATCAATTCAATACCAGAATAGAGACTTCACCTTCCAAAATATTCAGCAATAATTAAACTAGCAATAATCTCATGAAAAATGATCAAATAAACAATAATAACTTGAGCAGGAATAACTTCATTAAATAGGTAATTATTCACAATAAATAAATTCCTTCTGCATGCTTTGTGTCACGACCCCAAATTTCCTATGTAGGATGTCGTGATGACACCTAGTCTCTAAGACTAGGTAAGCCTATCAATGCGGAATAACAATAGAAATCTGAAATAAACAAATCTGAAATTCACATAATTATAACTCCCAAAACCCGGTAGGAATAAGTCACAAGCTTCTAAGAATATTTCCTCAATGTCTCTATATATCAGAGTCTAAAAAAAATAAAGAAGCAACATAATAAGGATAGAAGGGAACTCCGGAGTCTGCGGACGCTGGCAGATATACCTCGAAATCTCCGTACACAGGTAGCTCACTGATATCTGGGCTAGTAGGAAGTACCTAGATCTGCACAAAAAGATGTGCAGAAGCGTAGTATGAGTACACCACATCGGTACCGAGTAAGTGTCAAGTCTAACCTTGGTAGAGTAGTAACGAGGTCAGGTCAGGCCCTACTGGAATAACAAAAGATAGGGAGAGAAGTTTAACAATATAATAACAATAATGACAATGGGGATAAATCAAGTAAGTAGTATGTCACAATTTAACTACACAGAATAAGGGCAATTAACACCTCACAGAAGGGAAACAGAAATTTATAACTTTAAGGAAAACACCAAAAATAACCAAAGACAATGCAGCCATAAAGAAATATCAACAAGGGCATTCCCGAGGTACCGCCTCGTAGTCCCAAATCATAAATAAATTCACAAAATCTCATTTCCTTATATCACTGCGGGAGCCTTCACATTAAATTTTAAAGAAATCATTTTTCCCGAAATTGCATCCCGCGTTTTAGCCACCCTTATCACACCGCATGACTTCTAGTAGTTCCCCTACTAGCCACGCGTATCAAGCCCCCTTATCTCACCGCATGCGTTTTAACACCCAGAACTTATACCACCGCATGCGTATCAAAATCACAATATATCGTAATCTACACCTCAAGTGCTCAAATATTTCAAATTACCAAAATAAATCAACAACAACAATATTTTCCACAATAGGGAGCTCACGGCTCAATCACAATGAGTACAAAAATCTCACAAAATATTCGGGAATAAATAACTCAGCAAAAATAATATTTTCATAATTTTTAACACGTTGCCTCAATACCAAATTTAAAATATCAATTACTTTGTATTAATAATATTTAAATTAAAGAAATTCAACCTTCAAATAATGCACAGAATAAAAGAAACGAAGTGTCAACTAAACATGTAAAATAATTAGCTGGAAAAGGTCAAGCAAATTTAAAGTATAGAAATTAAATCAATGATGAAGAATATAACAAGATAAAATAATTTAATTAATATGCAACAATGATCTACACAATTTAAAGACATAATCTTCCACATTTAGTCCGTGTATACACTCGTCACCTCGTATACACGACTTTCAACACATCACAATTATCATATCAATACCAATCCTAAGGGAAATTTTTCTCACACAAAGTTAGACAAGTCACTTACCTCGAACCACGCTCAATCAGTCAAGTAGTATGTCTTTTCCTCGATTTTTCAGCTCCAATCGGCTCGAATCTAATCATAATTAATTCTATTCAATCAATACAAATTATAGGAATAAATTCCATAAGAAAATATAATGTTTCTAACAAAAATCTAAATTTTAACCCAAAAATTATTCGTGGGGCCCACGTCTCAGAATCCGATGAAACTCACAAAATTCGACAACTCATTCAACCACAAGTCTAACCATACCAAAATTACTAATTTGCGACAATAATTCGGCCCTAAAATCCTCAATTTTATCCAAGAGGTTTTTCTAAATCTTCCAACTTAATTCACCAATTAAATGTTAAAAACAACCATGGATTCGGGTAATTTGACCAATATTGAGTTAAGAACACTTACCCCGTTGTTTTCCTTGAAAATCTTCCGAAAATCGCCTCTTCCCGAGCTCTGATTTGGTAAAAATGGAAAACCAGATTTTAAACATTCTGTCCAGGTTCGCATTTGCGAATGAACAGTACCTCCTAACAGTGTTTTTGCAATTGCGATAAATGGTTCACAATTGTGAATGAATAGTGTTTTTGCAATTACGATAAATGGTTCACAATTACGAATGAACAGTACCTCACCAGAAAACAGCAAACTCAAACTTCTCCGAAATGATCTGAAACCACCCTGAAACTCATCCGGAACCTTCCGGACATAAACAATATATGAATTTCAATCAGAAAACATGCTACGAAGCTGCTCACGCACTCAAAACACTGAAAAAAGGTCGTCTTGACTCGATACATACAATGATCAAACTCCCAAATTTCTTAGCTTTACTAGTCTCTCAACCAATGATCCAAAAATACAACCAAGCCCTCTGGGACCCGTCAAATCATACCAACAAGTCTTAAAACATCATACGAACTTAGTTGAGATCTCAAATCACACAAAATAACGCTAAAATCACGAATCATACCCCAATTTAAGCTTAAAGAACTTACTCTAATTTCTACATTCGATGCTGGAACCTATCAAATCAAGTCCGATTGACCTCAAATTTTGCATACAAATCATATATGAAATAACGGAGCTACGAAAATTTTCAGAACTGGATTCCGACCCTGATATCAAAAATTCAACCCCCCGGTCAAATTTTCCAATAATTCAACTTTCGCCATTTCAAGCGTAATTCCACTATGGACTTCCAAATAATTTTTCAGGCATGCTCCTAAGTCCAAAATCACCCTTCGGAGCTATTAAAATCATCAAAATTCTATTCCGGGGTCGTTTACCCATAAGTCGACATCCGGTCACTATTTTAACTTAAACTTTAAACCTTGGAACTAAGTCCCAATTCATTCCAAAACCTCACCAGACCCGAACTAACCACCCTGGCGAGTCACATAACAATTATAAAGCATAAATTGAATAGTAAATGGGAGAACGGGGTTGTAATACTCAAAACGACCGGCCGGGTCATTACACTTTGACTCAACCACAATGCATAAGTACTCGTCACCTCACTTATACGTTGTACCCCCACATTAAATCACGTAGCAAATAGACAAATAAGTCCTACTCCTTCAAGTCAGGGTTAACCACGACCTTACCTCGATTTGCAACCCACTCAAGATTCCAATAAATATTTGTCTCGTGAATTGGTGTCTGAATGCCTCGAATCTAATCACAAACAATTCAATATACTCAACACGAATTATAGAAATCAATTCTATATGAAAATACTAGATTTTTCAATTAAAATCCGAAATTTAACTCAAAAATTACCCGTGGATTCACGTCTCGGAACCCGATAAAAGTTACAAAATATGAACGCACATTCAACTACGAGTCCAATCATATAAATTTTATCAAATTCCGACATCAACTCGACCTTCAAATCCTCAAATCTTATTTTCAAATCCCTAGGCTCAAATCCTCGAATTTCACCTCAAAATTAATCTTGTGAAATATTACACCAGCAGATGTCCATAATCAAGAAAATATAACTGAAAAAAAAAAATTAACGATTATTCATATGTGATACAATCGAGAATTCTTGTGGAGGGACCAACAATGATACCAAGAACTACCATTAATCCTTGTGCAGTCTCACAGTTTTTGAATTTTTTCAATAAACCCAAGCATTATTTCAAGGCTGCTATCATCTGCAAATAAACAATAAATGTATAATCAAGTTTAATTCCACTAGATAATTTCAAACTTAATTGATGAAAATAAGTAGTAAGTCAAAGTCTAAGACAAGCAAACATACGATTCTTCCTACATTTTACTCTGATTGTTAAAGAGTTAGTTTTTTGATTAAAAATAAATTCGCAACGTTAATTAATGACGAAGAAAATACTTCAAAGAAAGCGGTGTTTGATTTTTTTATGTATTACTCAAATAATAATTATATTCAGATTCCAAATCAAGTATATTGTAAATTACAAAACAATAACTGTACAAACGACTCACCTAATTTTGGTATGGTATGGCCTTTAGAATGATGAATCACTTGTGGATCTACAAAACTCTCCAGCAGAATTTGACCATCGTTTTTCTGGAAATCTGTCTCTCCTTCAAAAAGAAAAATAAATACATTTATACTAATTGAATTAGATAAATGAAATGCTAAAGAGCTCATTGCCTCATTTATCCTATTTAGTTCACGAAGTAGAATTTGGGCAGTAGAGAAATAGCTTATGCTGCCTATCACTAATTTTCTCCCAAAAAAATGGCCAGAATCTCTACAAAATAAGTACTTTTTGAAAAGAAAAAAAATTAACACTTTTAGTATTTTCAAAAGTTTGGTCAAACAGAGTATTTTGAGTAGGTGTGTGGACATAAGAAAGTTTTCCCTTTTTCCAAAAAAAATTTACTTTTATGGGAAATCAGCGTTTGTTCATAAAATTTTTAATTTTTACTTGAAGATGCATTTTGAAAATTTTCGAAAATGTAAAAATCTCTAAAAAGTTATTTTTCAAAATTTTCACTCAAATCACTCACAAAACTTCAAAAACAACCCAAAATTATATTCATGTCCAAACACAACTCTAAATTTCAAATACCATTTTTACTTTGAAATTTCTTCTCCCCCTATTTTAGAATTTTACAATTCTTATGTCCAAACGCCCACTTAGTTGAAATTTGAAAAAAAAAGTTTTTGAAATTGTGTTGAAAACTAATTTTTGAAAGTTGAAGTTGTGTTTGGATATACATTTTAATTTAAAAAAATTAAAATTTTGTGAGTGGCTTGAAAATTCGATTTTAATTTTTTTTAAGGAAATCTGTAAGATGTGACACGGGTGAACTACTCCTTTGATGGGTCTCCAGTGACATTATTTTGCCCTATTTCTATCTATTATTTTATATTTCCGTTGCTGCGAATAATTCACTACTTATGTTTATGGTTGACTAATTTTGAGCACCAAATGTGTGGACTAAAAATAATAAGCCTAATGTTACATTCTATTTGCCCAAAAAATAATCTATTGAAAAGAAAGGGATCTTCAACTACTGCTAAAAAAACAAATTATCATATGAACATACCTAAGAAGTGAAGGGATGGGCAATTGATAGGAGATGAAAATATATTAGCAGCCAATTGTGGTACCCCAAACGAAGGTCCTCCAAATTTAGCTCCTGATATTATGATTAGAAACTTTATTTCTGGAACTTTTGCTAGAGCCACTCTTTCCTTTTGCATACCTGGAATTGCTGCACCTAAAACTGCTCCCTATTTTTCACCCAAAAATAAAAAATAAAAATAAAAACAGAAAAAAGAGGAAAGAGAAAACTTCTGAGGAAGGTTAAAAAAATAACACAAAGAAAATGGTAATTAAGGCTTACTTGTGAGAAACCAAGAATACCATCAAAAGGTCCATGCTTTGACATAAAATCTTCAATGTACTCTAGACATTCTTTAAAGTTGTAAAACTCTGTGAAATCCTACAACAATAATATTTCCAAGTTTGATTCTTCCAAATGTTATATACAAAAATTATAATGGAAAATTTTGATCGAATTAACACTACCAAAAATCAAAAGCAGATCTAAGATTTAAACTTGATGAGTTTAACCTTTATATAAACGCAATCTACTTTATTAAAATTAAAGTGATTTTTACAGGCACGTTGAGTTTAGTTGAACCCGTTAACTATATACTAAATTAAAAAATAATAGTGAATGAAGGATGGGAAGAAGCAAATGTTAATACCTTATTTGATTGAAACCATTCAAAGTAAGGAGGATCAAAGAAACCTTCAAGTGCAGATTTTCCCTGAGCTGGAAAAGGTGCATCCAAAAAAACCAAATCTAATTTTTCTAAGACGGATTCCGGCCACCGGAAAACCAATTTCTTGAGGATATCAGCACTGCCTCTAAAACCATGGAGGCAAAGGATTCTTGGTTTCTTCTTCTCTGATTCTTTTTCCATTGTTAGGTAGCCTTTGTTTTGATATTTCTTTTAATTTTCCTGGAAAATAGCATTATATGAGTAGTTGTCACGTGGTACGCTTACTACTCCATAATTCAGCCAAAATTGACCAACAACTACCAAAGTGTTGGTTGACTTTGTATTTTTGCACAATCTGAAAAATGATATTATATAGCCGCTCTTAAAATAATAGTCGAAAAAATATATAAATATTAATTGTATAATTTTTGTATATATATACATTTGTATGTTATATATAAACATTATTCGAATTTTATATATATTTTTTCGGCTAACGAATGTAAATAGTTTCTGGCTGAAGCAAACCCTAAAATTAATTTCCATTTTGACTCCTCTCCTCCATGTTGGGCTTCAGCCTTTAAGGAATAAGGGCGAAGTGCACAAATAATCGCCTTTTTAGGACTCTTATTTAAAGAATAGTCGATATTTATAAAGTATTTAAAGTTTAGCCGCTTCAGAATCAAACATGCGACTGTGAAGTTGAAATCGCAAGTCAGAAGTTTCAAGATCAGATCTTCGGAAATAAAGTTGGACTTTGCCAACGCCAAACTTCCATTTTAGTGCTCGAATATACTCCCTTCATTGCAACCTTTTTTTTGCGTGAATTCAAATAACAATATGATTTACATTTTGTGTTTTGATTTCAGAGCTGGAGATTCTGACCCACTCCTCTGGAAGCTTATAATGCTGTGATTATCACTGTACACTCCCCTGAAAGTTCCTTATGTTGTGATTATCATCGAAAAGTTGCGTCTGATCAATGTCAACCGTAGAAGTAACTAAGTACAACGTCTATTTTATTGCTGTGTATCTAATGGCCTGGACGCTTTAATTCATTCCATTGCAAACAACTAAATATACTACTGGATATATATATATATATATATATGCAAAAGAGTCATATCTCATGACATCAATAGGTCGCAGTCGCATAGTTGAAGAAGTGTCACCATTTGCTGGTGCGGAAATTTGAATAAGAAGATGGAATATTTTCGGATTGCTTATATATAATTGAAACATAAAGTGTTTTATTTTATATATATATATATATATATATATCACACGGTTTAACATGAGCAAAGAGTAGATAAAAAGTAATATCCTCAAACAAACGTACATTAGGAAAATAGAAGCGATTTCTAGCACAGAAGCTATGATAAGTACAAATTTTACTTATAATAATAAAATTAACTAGGTAAATTAAGGTACAGAAACAGACCGTAACATGGTTTTTTACAACAATTTCTTTTCATATATCAGCGTGTAGAACTAACTAAAACCTATGGTTTGTTCCTGAAATGGTTGAGTGCAACTTGAGCATCACATTTTGCACCTGCAGAAAATGCTTTAAAGAACTCTGGATAGGTAAAAGCTCTGAACACTGGTTCAATATTGCTACAATTAACCAAAGCAGTGGCAGATTTTATTAGACTCCGGCGACGGACCAAGATGTCACGACCCGAAATTCCCACCTTCGGGACCGTGATGGCGCCTAACATTTCACTCGTTAGGCAAGCCAACGTTAGAATATAATTAGCCATTTTTAACAAAATTTTAAATTAATTAATAACAAGAAAACAAATGCGGAAATAAAGTCTGAAATAAAGTGAATATTCCATAATAATCGCGATACCTAAATACCATCCCAGAACTGGAGTCACAAATGCACGAGCTTCTAGAATAATACAAATAAAGGTCAGAATAAAATTCAAACTGTTTGAAATATAATACACAGCTGAGATAAGATAGAAAGTAACTTAAGAACTGCGAAAGTTGTGCAGTTATACCTCAAGTCTCCACTGGTAGTTGTATCCGGGCAAATCTACAGTACGTCATTGGGACCAACTCTGAAATCTGCACAAGAAATGCAAAGTGTAGTATCTGTACAACCGACCCCATGTCCTGGTAAGTGCCGAGCCTAACCTCGATGAAGTAGTGACGAGGCTAAGGCATGTCTCTTACATTAACCTGTACGCAATAATAATAATAATAATAATAATAATAACAACAATAATAGAAATAAATTAGGTAACTCATTTTAACAGTTGAAGTCAACTCGGTAGTCATAACCAATTATTATTTCAATCAATTTCTGTTGCGGCGTGCAACCCGTCACAACAATATCATTCCTCAATAAATTTTTATTGTGGCGGGCAACCCGCTCCAACAATATAAATTTTAAATAAATCTGTTGCGGCGTGCAATCCGATCCCCCAATATATTTATTTTCATTTCCGTTGCGGCGTGCAACCCGATCCCACAATGTATTAATTTTATTTAATCTTGTAGCGGCGTGCAACCCGATCCTCAATATATACTTTCAATCAATTTTGTTGCGGCGTGCAACCCGCTCCTCCAATATATTCATTTTAATCAAGTCTGTTGTGGCGTGCAACCCGCTCCTTCAATATATTCATTTCAATCAATTCTGTTGCGGCGTGCAACCCGCTCCTCCAATATATTCATTTTAATCAAGTCTGTTGTGGCGTGCAACCCGCTCCTTCAATATATTCATTTCAATCAATTCTGTTGCGGCGTGCAACCCGCTCCTCCAATATATTCATTTTAATCAAGTCTGTTGTGGCGTGCAACCCGCTCCTTCAATATATTCATTTCAATCAATTCTGTTGCGGCGTGCAACCCGCTCCTCCAATATATTCACTTTCATTTCTGTTGCGGCGTGCAACCCGCTCCTCAAATAATATAATTAACTAATTCTTATAAATAAATTACTCCAATAAATGTATCAATTAATATAAAATTATAAGACAGCAAGCATACAGTAATTATGATTTATTTAGAAATAAGTGATGGCAAGAAGCAATTAATTATGGAAATTAAGGAGGAAATAGGCAATTCAATAATTAGTATGCTAAATGTCAAGTAGTTATTAAGTCACATAAATTAAATAAGCATGTAACAATTATACCATGGATTCAAGGCATAATATTGTGCAAGGAATATGAGAGAAACAATTAATATAATAATTAATTCATGATTTAAAATAATTTATAATTTTTAAATAATTAGGCAAACAATTAATTTGATGACGTATAGACACTCGTCACCTCGCCTATACGTCGTTCACATTAATTTCACATAACAAATAAATCAAGGGTTCTATTCCCTCAAGTCAAAGTTAATCACGACACTTACCTCGCTTGCAACTAAATTCAAGATTTCAATAAACCTTTCCTCACGAATTCGTGTCTGAAATCCTCAAATCTAGTTATAAACAATTCAATATACTCAATACAAATCGTAGGAATTAATTCCATAAGAATTTACTAATTTTTCGAATTAAAATCCGAAATATATTTAAATTTTCGATAGTGGGACCACGTCTCGAATCCTGGAGAAACTTACGAAATTCAAATACCTGTTCCGATACAAGTTCAACCATACAAAAATTATTGAATTCCGACATCGGATTGACCTTCAAATCTTAATTTTATATTTTTGGAAGATTTTATAAAAATCTAATTTTTCTTCCATAAATTCACGGATTCATGATGTAAATGAGTATGGAATCATGGAATATAATCAATATAGGATAAGAGACACTTACCCCAATGAATTTTTTAAAAACCCACGAAACATCGTCACAAACCGAGCTCCCAAAGTCCAAATGTGAAACAATACCCAAAACCTCGGTTTTATAATACACAATCTGACCCCTCATTGTGCTGAACGCACCATTTTTGTGCGGTCCGCACATTCTAGGTTCTGCGGTCGCACTCCAAATTATACGGCCGCACTTCAACACTCTGCACTACTAGGTTTCTGCAAAATATCCATAACTTTCTGTACAAATATCCAAATGATTAATGTTGTACCTTTCTGGAAAGTAGATTCAAAGGACTACAATTTCGTTTTTGAATTATCTTCATATTCTTTGTGGATTAAAAGATATAAACCTCCGAAATCGGACCAGCGAACCTGCAGAACCCCTGATGTGCGGCCGCACATAAAATTGTGCGGTCCTCCGCACTTTTCCTCTAGAGTGCGGCCGCACACAAAATTGTACGGTTCGCACTTGTCCTCTGCGATCCGTACTTTTCCTCTGCGGTCCGCACCTTTTCAATAGTTCCAGAACAATATTAGAGTGCCGAAATGCCCGTACATCGCTCTAAACTCACCCCGAAACTCACTGAGCCACTCGGGATCCCGTTGAAATATACCAACAAGTTCCATAACATAACACGGACCTACTCGAGACCTCAAATCACATCAAACAATATCAAAACGACGAATCGCACCTCAAATCAAAATCTATGAATTAAGAACTTTTAATTTCTATATCTTGTGCCGAAATATATCAAATCAATTCGGAATGACTTCCAATTTTGCACACAAGTCATAAATGGCATAACAGAGCTATTCCAATTTTTGAAATCGGAATCTGACCCCGATATCAAAAAGTCAAATCTGTGGTCAACTTTGGAAATCTTTAGCCTTTAAATTTCTAGTTTCCGTTAAATGGCCATAACTTGAGCTAAGGACCTCCAAATTGAATTTCGGGCATACGCCCAAGTCCCAAATCACGATACGGACCTACTAAAACTGTCAAAATACTGATTCGGGTTCGTTTTCTCAAAATGTTGACCAAAGTCAATTCAGTTCAATTTTAAAGCTCTATTTCACATTTTAATCAAATTTTCATATAAACACTTTTCAGAAAATTATACGGATTGTGTACGCAAGTCGAGGAATGATAAATAGTGCTTTTCAAGGTCTTAGAACATAGAATTAATTATTAAATTTAAATATAACCTTTTAGGTCATCACACAAAATAAACCCCAATCGTTGTCCGAGCGTCTTTCGCGTGTGTAACTACGCGAAGGCAAGTATACACAGAGAATTTCATACAAAAATTTTCGAATAAGCCTAACAGGTATGACTCCCTATTATTGCTATAGTACAAATTTAATTTCACAAGGGAAAACTTAAACACAAGAATTTTCCTCACAAGGATCTCGTCCTTATATAACTTCCACCGCAGCTCGTAGCCCTGTTAAAACATATCAATTTATATTAAAATGCGAGGATCTCATCCTCAGTTCTGAATCACAAGTAATATGCACATCGTGTCAATTAAAACTTTCCATTTTGTCCTTTTAAATAATTTCCGTTAAACAAAATCGCAACACATAATGAACCCCACACCGGTAGGGTAAATTCACAATTTGTAATTAATTATCCGGAAATTACATTGAAACTTACCGAAATGAGTAACAGAAAGCCACCTTTAGTGTCGCAGCTCTTATTAGTGACCAACACGGAATGATAGGCGTAGTTATCTCTATAGAATCTCCCAACAAGAGTAAACACATAAGTAGATTATAGAATTACGAAGTTCACTCATAAGTGGAGCACAATAGGATGACTCGTCTCGATACTCAGAATTAAATCAAGTTAAGGAAATTATTCATTTATATTAAATCAAGGTCGTACCTGTAACGACACCATCTGATGTAGCGACCTCTGCCATACCATAAAATAATTATATCAACGGTTGGGCCTCCACCTCTAGAACGCCTTCTACCCGCCTGTCCTCCACCCCTAACTGGTTGTGTAGGTGGTGTAGTAACTGCAATGGCACGTAGCCTGACTGCTTTGATGAAATATGTCTCTCCCAAGTCTGGGACAATTTTCTCATGATGTGCCTAGTATCACCGCATTCGTAACAACCCCTTTGCGGGTTTGGCTTCTCATACTGAGTATATGCCTGTCACGACCCAATTTTTCCTCTGTTGGGTATCGTGATGGCACCTAGTCTTAGGGACTAGGTAAGCTTAACATTTATTAAATAACAATAATAATTAAATAACATCTGACAATCTTTGAAATGGAAACCTCCAAAATAAATCTTTCAATTCCCAAAACTGGTAGTACAAGTCATAAGCTCTACAGAGTGGTTGCTAGAAAACTTCTAAATACAGCTGTCCAGAATTAAGGATAAACAGTGTAAAATGAAAATTTGAAGGTGACTCTGAAGCCTGCAAATGCAGCAGCAGGTTTACCTTGGGTTTCCACAGCAACGACCCGCACAGTGGCTAACGAACAAATACCTGGATCTGCATAAAACAAAATATGAAGAAGTGTATAATGAGCACACCACAGCAGTGCCCAGTAAGTATCGAGACTAACCTCGGTGAAGTAGTAACGAGGAATAGTCAAGACACCCACTGGTCTAATAAACTGAACAAGTATAAGTATATGAACATCAGAAATATGATATCTATATAAAGACTATGCAATATGGCTCACAATACAGTAATGGCAATAAGAAAGGACACAACAAGTATCAACGGAATACCATAAAAATGACTCAGAAAAGTGAATGGAACATAACCTAAATCTGAATCACAAATACAGCAAGGATAAGTAATAACTCAGAAACTACAATCGCTTTTACATCAGATTTTAGTCATCAAATTCCATGAGGTACCAAACCTCGAACAAATCACAACTCACCGGTCTCAATACCTGAACCCTAATACTTGGCATCTTATGCCCTCATTACACTTCATAAATGCACTGACGACTCACGTGCTAATAGAGCCATTCTCACATAGAAGGCAAGTAAACAAGGGTGAGCATCTATGCTCAAGAATATCAAGAACACCTCTTATCCGATAAGAATGTTTAACTACGTGTATGCTTGTGCAAGTGTCCTAACATAGTCCATACCAGGAAATAAGCATAAGGAAAAAGAACGGATAACACGTATAATATTTTCTCACAATTTTAACAAGATAAACTCACACAGGTGAGTGTACCACTACACAAATATCAACAACAAGAATGCCCCCAGGCCATCACAAATCAATCCCTGATACAGCCCACCTTGTCTCGCCACGTGTGCAATAATAAAGTAAGTGCCGCCTTGTCTCGCCACACGTGCATAACAATGTTCCCACCTTGTCTCGCCACATGCGCAACCCACATATATATATATCCCTCCTTGTCACACCGCATGTGCAAATATCAATAGTAACAATAGCACGGCAGAAACATCGTGCAAGCCCATAACAACAACCACACGGCAGAAACCTCGTGCATCACAATAACCACAACCGCACGGCAGAAACCGCGTGCATCACCACAACAAGTACAACGGCAACAATGGCAATAATATAAAGTATGACAAGTAAATCAACTAAAGAACTTTAAATCACAAGAAACGGTAGAACCAATTCACAAGGAATAACCATAGTAAAGAATGTTAGGCGTAACGAGATCAACTCAACAAGGGAAAACTAATATATAGCAACGATCCCACAATATACATTTCAACAATAGGGAAGCTAAGTCAAATATGAAAAGATAGCATGGCAATAGAAGAGGTAAAATCTTTAGTTAAGTCAAATAAGAGTGAATCCTAAAGTAATTAATTCTAATTAAAGTATATAAAGGTGAAACTAGTAAATAGGAACTTAATCGTATCAAGAACAACTTCATACTCGGTGAATATAAGGACCTAAGAATCCTAAAAGGCCAACTTTCCCACAAATAAGTACGAGCACGCACTTATCACCTCGCGTACATGGACTACAATCAACAAAGAAGACTCAAATCCTAAGGAAAACATCCCCCACACAAGGTTAGGCAAGATACTTAACTCGAACCAAGCTCAATCAATCGGTCATAATGCCTTTCTCACGAATATCCGACTCCGAATGGAACAAATCTAGCCAAAATAATTACATATCATAAATACAACTATAATAGGCTAATCTAATTAATGAAATCAAGATTTTAATAAAAATTCTGAAATCCGTCCTCAAAAGTCGACCCGAGCCCACGTCTCGGAATTGGGTAAAAGTCACAAAATATGAACACCCATTTACTCACGAGTTCACTCGTACCAAAATTAACCAAATCCGATGTCTAAATGCCAATAAAAACTCAGAAATTCTGTTGAAGAACTTTTTCCCATTTTCCAAACTTTTCAACCCAAATCCGAAATTAAATGGAGAAAACAACTATAGATTAATGAAATATAACAAAAAACGAGTTAGGAATCATTACCCCAAAGCTTCCTCTGAAAATACCTTGAAAAATCGCCAAATTCCGAGCTCTCAAGCCCAAAAACGAAGAATGAAATCAAACCCTCGAATCTCTCTTTTCTGCCCAGGCGTGACCGCACCTGCGACATAAATAGCCGCTTCTGCACAACCGCTTTTGCGGCTAAAACTTCGTACCTAGGAGTTTCATTAAACTCCCAGACTCGCACTTATGCACACCCATCCACACCTGCGGACGCGCATCTATGCTCATCCGTTCGCTTTCAGCGGAAACGTGGCCAACTCAGCTTCCTTCTCCATTCCGCTTCTGCAATCACCCTTCCGCAGATGTGGCTCCACTTCTGCGGCTTATGTGTCGCACTTGCGACCACTGACACTCATGACCAAAACCGCACATGCGCCCTTAACTCCGCATGTGCGATTCCGCACCTGCGGTCTCCCTTCCTCAGGTGCGAAACACCAGAACCAGAAAATCTTCACCAATTGCATAAGTCCAATTTTCCATCTGTTAAGCACCTGAATCTCACCCAAAGCCCCCAGGACCTCAACCAAAATACCTACCAGTCCTAAATCACCATACGAACTTAGTCGATCCCTCAAATCACATCAAACAATGCTAAAATCATGAATTACCCTCCAATACAAACTTAAAGAACTTGAAACTTCAAATTCCTACAACCGATGCCGAAACCTATCAAATCACATTCGAATAATCCCAAATTTTGCACACAAGCCATAATTGACATTACATACCTACTCCAACTCCCGGAATCACAATCTGACCGCGATATCAAAAATTCCACTACCGGTCCAAATCTCCAAAAATTCGACTTTCGCCATTTCAAGCCTAAATAAGCTAGGGACCTCAAATTCACAGTTCGTACATGCTCCTAAGTCTAAAATCACCCAACAGATCTAACGGGACCGACAGAACTCCATTTCGGAGTTGTCTTCACACAGTTTCGATTACGGTCAAAATCTTAAGACTTAAGCTTCTATTTTAGGGACTAAGTGTCCCAAATCACTCCGAAAAATCCGATAACTGAATTCAACCATGCACGCAAGTCAATACACATAATACAAAGCTTTTCAAGGCCTTATGCCGCCGAACAGGACTTAAATTCTCAAAACAACAGGCTGGGTCGTTACTTCCTTCCCCTCTTAAACAAACATTCGTCCTCGAACATGCCAAGAATCGCCTCGAAGTCTTCAAATCACTGAATGCACATATTCAACATACACCCGCGGGTGATCACACATCACCCCAAAACCACATAAGCCTGACGACACCATCTTAACTGTAATTTATCTTTTCTACCAACACCGATAAGCCTTAGAGTCAAAATTCTCACCTTCTATTTATCTTCAAAAGACCCGATTCTAAATCTATACCCGGTATCAGTCTCAACCGGATATAACAACTCATGCCTACACCCACAAGGTACGACCACACAACAAGACACACCACACATAGGCCCATAATAACATTTCTGATCACAATAGCTCCGTTATCAAAACCAGCACCGGCAATTAGCCTCATAACCATTAGACCCCGTTTCAAACCTCCACAACGCTGACAATGATGCAAGAAACACGAAGACTTCATAACTATACACCCAGATCAATAATCACAACTGACACCACCGGACACACACCCCGCAAGCTAAAACTCAAGAAGCACATAACGAAAATGACTGAATACTTAAAGAGAAACAATAAGAGAAATATCAAACAATCCCGACAGGAATAACTCTATAACAGTACCATACTAAGAATAAATTTAAATAGTAAAAATCAAAGTATATGAACAAATCACAAGAATCTCATTCTGATATAACTTCCAATGTGGCACGAAGCCCGACTCAAAAATATCAAATCACGTGGAGTCGCGAGGGTCTCACCCTCAACTTTGAATCACAAGCCGAATACACATCATACCAATTGAAATCTTCCACTAACTCAGTTCTTCCAATAAAATCACAACACTTACTGAACTCTCACCCCGGTAGAGTGTCAAATCACAAAGCGTAACCAATTACTCAGGAAATCATATCAAACCTATAATAATAGACCACATGAATTCACTTCTAGTCTCGTAACTTTCAATAATGAATTTAAAACAATGATAGACACGACTATCACTCATAGAATCTCTCAACAGGGCAAACACATATACAGAATACTGAGTCATGAACTCACCCATAGGTGGAACAACAAATAGGGGAACTCGCCCTGATAAGCAGAACTGAATCAAGATATGAATGGTGCCCCTCTGTAAAAAATCAAAAGAATACTTGTATGACATAATCTGGTGTAGCGGCCCCCAGCCTACTATATGAGACACCTCAACGGGCCGAGCCTTCCCCTCTTGGGTGCCCTCTATCTGCCTGAATACTCTGTTGTGACACACCTGTTCGGAGTCTAGGACAATCTCTCACCTTGTGGCTGGTATCTCCACACTCGAAGAAACCTTTCTACTGACATGGATGTGGGAACTGTGCGGTACGGGTACTCTGAGATCCATGAGCACCTGAAACACTATGTGAAGCCTGAAGTGCAAACTGAATTGGCTGACCCACAAAACCTCTACCATGTCGTACCCTGCCTCCAAAATAAGGACCAGTGGATCTCTCTGGTCTACGAGGCCTCCTCGCCTCCCTGTCCTCTCTCTCTGGACCTTGCCTGTACTCTCCCTCATGAACCGCTTGTCCTCTCTCTCCTGATCCCACGTGCCCTCTACACGGTGAGCGATCCCTACCACCTGCTGAAATGAAATATCTGACTCTAACTTCCGAGCCATGCTGAATCGAATATCATGCATGAGTCCCTCAATGAATCTACGGACACGCTCTCTAACTTTGGTGACCAAAGCAGGTGCATGTCTAGCCAAATCACTGAATCTAACGGCATACTCTGATACTGACATAGTGCCCTGGCGTAGCCACTCAAACTCCACGTGCCATGCATCTTGAAGGGACTGAGGTACAAACTCTCTCAAGAACATCTCTAAAAACTGCACACACGTAAGTGGAACTACATCGGCCGGGCTTCCAAACTCATATGCCTGCCACCACTGATAAGCCGCTCCCTTAAGCGGGAACGTAGCAAAAGCAACCCTACTCGTCTCAATAATACCCATAGTGTAGAGAATGCAATGGCACTCCTCCAGAAAATCATGTGCACTCTCTGAAGCCAAACCACTGAATGTAAGAGGGTCATATTTCTTGAACCTTGCAAGTCTAAGTTGTTCTTCCTCAGATGTTGCTGCCCTGACCACGGGCTGAACTGGAACCACAGACTGCGTCGCCATGACACCTGGAACCTGACCAACATGAATTCGTTGCTCTGGGGTGTGGGTGGAGGAGTTTGGGTTCCTCCCCCGGTCTTTGAGGTAGCTGGTGCAACCGGAATCAACCCCACCTGAGCCAATATACCAAACATGCTCAGGAACTGTGCTAAGGTCTCCTGAAGTCTAGGGGTAATAGCAGGCGCCTCCGGTACCTTCCCCCCAACTAGAACTACGGGCGGCTCCTCAACTGCTGCTCTGGTAGGTGCTCTAGCTATGACACATGCTCCTCGTCGGCCTCTGCCTCTACCCCTAGCCTAAGTGCTCTAGATAATGGAATGATAAAAGTTCAAACTTTGAGATTAATGAACTCGCACGATAGGAATGAAGGAAGTGAAACTATCCTAATACAATAGTTTCATATCCTCTCGAAGATAAGTACAGACGTCTCCGTACCAATCCGCAAGACTCTACTAAACTCGCTTATGACTCATAGCACCTATAAACCTAGAGCTCTGATACCAGCTTGTCACGACCCAATTTTCCCTCTGTTGGGTATCGTGATGGCACCTAGTCTTAGGGACTAGGTAAGCCTAACATTTATTAAATAACAACAGTAATTAAATAACATCTAACAATCTTTGAAATGAAAACCTCCAAAATAAATTTTTCAATTCCCAAAACTGGTAGTACAAGTCACAAGCTCTACAGAGTGGTTGCTAGAAATCTTCTAAATACAGCTGTCCAGAATTAAGGATAAACAGTGCAAAATGAAAACTTGAAGGTGACTCCGAAGCCTGCGAATGCAGCAGCAGGTTTACCTTGAGTCTCCACAGCAACGACCCGCACAACGGCTAACGAACAAATATCTGGATCTGCACAAAAGAAAATGTGCAAAAATATAGAATGAGCACACCACAACGGTGCCCGGTAAGTATCAAGACTAACCTCGGTGGAGTAGTGACGAGGAACAATCAAGAAACCCACTGGTCTAATAAACTGAATAAGTATAAGTGTATGAACAACATAAATATGATATCTATATAATGCCTATGCATTATGGCTCACAATACAGTAATGGCAATAAGAAAGGAAACAACAAGTATCAACGGAATACCATAAAAATGACTTAGAATAGTGAATTGAACACAACCTAAATCCGGAATCATAAATACAGCAAGGACAAGTAATAACTAAGCAACTAAAATCACTTTTACATCAGGTTTTCGTCATCAAACTCCACGAGGTACCGAACCTCGGACAAATCACAACTCACGAGTCTCAATGCCTGAACCCTAACACTTGGCATCCTGTGCCCTCATTACACTTCATAACTACACTGACGAATCACGTGCCAATAGAGCCATTCTCACACAGAAGGCAAGTAAACAAGGGTGAGCATCTATGCTCAACAATATCAAGAACACCTCTTATCCGATAAGAGTGCTTAACTACGTGTATACTTGTGCAAGTGTCCTAACATAGTCCATACTAAGAAATAAACATAAGGAAAAAGAACGGACAACACGTAGAATATTCACTCACAACTTTCACAAGATAAAGCTCACACAGGTAAGTGTACCACTACACAAATATCAACAATAAGAATGCCCCCAGGCCATCATAAATCATCACAAATCAATCCCTGACACAGCCCACCTTGTCTCGCCATGTGTGCAATAATAAAGTAAGTGCCCGCTTTGTCTCGCCACACGTACATAACAATGTTCCCACCTTGTCTCGCCACATGCGCAACCCACATATATATATCCCGCCTTGTCATGCTGCATGTGCAAATATCAATAGTAACAATAGCACGACAGAAACCTCGTGCAACCCCATAACAATAACTGCACGACAGAAACCTTGAGCATCACAATAACCACAACCGCACGGCAGAAACCTCTTGCATCACCACAACAAGTACAATAGCAACAATGGCAATAATACAAAGTACGACACGTAAATCAACTCAAGAACTTTAAATCACAAGAAACTGTAGAACCAATTCACAAGGAATAGCCACAGTAAAGAATGTTAGGCGTAATGAGATCAGCTCAACAAGGGAAAACTAATATGTAGAAACAATCCCACAATATATATTTCAACAACAGGGAAGCAGACACGAGTCAAATAATTCCAAATAAAACAAGTCGACTAAGATATAGGATATCTAATCTTCTTTTAAGGTTGAGAAATTACGAAGGATATTCAACAATTTGATTAAGGATAAGCAGTGTAAAGATAATCATAACCTCAATTAAGACTAAACAATTATAGGATGAGATAATAATGATTCCAAATAAAGATAAGTAGATATGAAAAGATAGTACGGAAATAGAAGAGGTAAAATCTTCAATTAAGTCAAATAAGAGTGAATCCTGAAGCAATTAATTCTAATTAAATCATGTAGAGGTGAAACTAGTAAATAGGTATTTAATCATATCAAGAACAACTTCATACTCGGTGAATATAACGACCTAAGAATCCTAAAAGGCCAACTTTCCACAAATAAGTCCGAGCACGCACTCGTCACCTCGCGTACATGGACTACAATCAACATAGAAGACTCAAATCCTAAGGAAAAACTCCCCCATACAAGGTTAGACAAGATACTTACCTCGAACCAAGCTCAATCAATCGGTCACAATGCCTTTCCCATGAATATCCGACTCCGAACGGCCCAAATCTAGCCAAAATAATTACATATCATAAATAAAACTATAATAGGCTAATCTAATTAATGAAATCAAGAATTAATTAAAAATTCTGAAATCCGTCCTAAAAAGTCAACCCGGTCCCACGTCTCAGAATCGGGTAAAAGTCACAAAATACGAACACTCATTTACTCACGAGTTTACTTGTACCAAAATTAACCAAATACAATGTCTAAATCCCAATAAAAACTCAGAAATTCGGTTGAAGAAATGTTTCCCTATTTTCCCAACTTTTCAACCCAAATCCGAAATTAAATGGAGAAAATAACTATAGATTAATGGATACAACCAAAAACGAGTTAGGAATCATTACCCCAAAGCTTCCTCTGAATATCCCTTCAAAAATCGCCAAATTCCGAGCTCTCAAGCCTAAAAATGAAGAATGAAATCAAACCCTCGAATCTCTCTTTTCTGCCCAGGCATGATCGCACCTGCGACATAAATAGTTGCATCTGCGCAACCGCTTTTGCGGCTAAAACTCTGCACCTGCGGAGTTTCATTAAACTCCCAGGCTCGCACCTGCGCACACCCATCCGCACCTGCGGACGCGCATCTGTGCTCATCCGTCCGCTTCAGCGGAAACTTGGCCAACTCAGCTTCCTTCTCCATTCCGCTTCTGCGATCACCCTTCCGCATATGCGGCTCCGCTTCGCATAGTTACACACGCGAAAGACGCTCGAACAATTAATTCTATCTTGAAAAGCACTATTTATCATTTTTCGACTTGCGTGCACAATCTATATAATTTTTTGGAAAGTATTTATATGAAAATTTGATTAAAATGTGAAATAGAGCTTTAAAATTGAACTGAATTGACTTTGGTCAACATTTTGAGAAAACGAACCCGGATCAGTATTTTGACAGTTCCGGTAGGTCCGTATCATGATTTTTCGGATTAAAATCCGAAATATATTTAAAACAATCAACAGGGGGACCACGTCTCGAATCCCAGAGAAAATCACAAAATCCGAACACTCGTCCGATATGAGTTCAACCATACAAAAATTATCGAATTCCGACATCGGATGGACCTTCAAATCTTAATTTTACATTCTTGGAAGATTTTATAAGAATCTTATTTTTCTTCCATAAATTCACGGATTTATGATGTAAATGAGTATGGAATCATAGAATATAATCAATATAGGATAAGAAACATTTACCCCAATGAATTTCTTGAAAATCTATGGAAAATCGTCACAAACCGAGCTCCCAAAGTCCAAATATGAAATAATACCCAAAATCTCAGTTTTATAATACACAATCTGACCCCTCATTGTGCTGACCGCACCATTTTTGTGCGGTCCGCACATTCCAGGTTCTGCGATCGCACTCCAAATTGTGCAGCGCACTTCAACACTCTGCACTACCATGCTTCAGTACAATGCCCATAACTTTCTATACAATTATCCAAATGATTATTTCTAATACCATTCTGAAAACTAGATTCAAAGGACTACAACCTTCATTTTGGAATCATCTCCAAATTCTTTGTGGATTAAACGATATAAGCCTTCGAAGTTGGACCGGCGAACCTGCAGAACCCCTGATGTGCGGCGCACACAAACTTGTGCGGTCCTCCGCACTTTTCCTCTTGAGTGTGGCCGCACATAGAATTGTGCGGTCCTCCGTACCTTTCCTCTGAAGTGTGGCCACATATAAAATTGTGCGGTTCGCACTTGTCCTCTACGGTTTGCACCTTTCCAAAAGTTCCAGAACAACATTAGAGCGCCGAAATACCGGGACATCGCTCTAAACTCACCCCGAAACTCACCGAGCCACTTGGGATCCCATTGAAATATACCAACAAGTTCCATAACATAACACGGACCTACTTGAGGCCTCAAATCACATCAAACCACATCAAAACATGAATCGCACCTCAAATCAAAATCTATGAACTTTGAACTTTCAAATTCTATATCTTGTACCGAAACACATCAAATCAATCAGGAATGACTTCAAATTTTACACACAAGTCATAAATGACATAGTGGAGCTATTACAATTTTCGAAATCGGAATCCGACCCCAATATCAAAAAGTCAAATCCGTTTGAAAATCTTTAGCCTTTAAATTTCTAGTTTTCGTTAAATGGCCATAACTTGAGCTAGGGACCTCCAAATTAAATTTCGGGTATACGCTCAAGTCCCAAATTACGATACGGACCTACTGGAACTATTAAAATACTGATCTAGGTTTGTTTGCTCAAAATGTTGACCAAAGTCAATTCAGTTAAATTTTAAAGCTCTATTTCACATTTTAATCAATTTTTTATATAAATACTTTTCAAAATATTATACGGATTGCGCACGCGAGTCGAGGAATAATAAATAGTGATTTTCAAGGTCTTAGAACACATAATTAATTATTAAATTTAAAGATGACCTTTTGGGTCATCACACAAGATAAACCCCAATCGTTGTTCGAGCGTCTTTCGCATGTGTAACTACGCAATGAACTGGAGTTATGAACCTATCATTGCTTATTAGCTGCATTATTACAACAAAAATCTGATAAGAAAATGGACCTTCAGCCTAACTCAATATTCTCACGCGTAGGACTGAACATTTGGGTGAAAATAGCACGGGCTAGCCAATTTTCGGATTGGTAATTGAAAAATAGTTAGCGTTTGCAAAATTATTGAAAAATAGCCACTATTTTGCTGAAATACTACCAAAGTAGTATGCTGGATTATGGAGCTCCTATATATAAACTTCCAGCAAATTATGTTGGAACTTCAGCACACGAAAAGTTCCAGCATAATATGTTGGATTATGGAGCCCCTGCTTATAAGCTTCCAGCATATTATGTTGAAGATTCAGCACACAGAAAGTTCCAGCATAATATGTTGGATTATGGAGCCACTGCATATAAGCTTCCAGCATATTGTGTTGGAACTTCAGCACACGAAAAGTTCTAACATAATATGGTGGATTATGGAGCTCCTGTGTATAAACTTCCAGCATATTATGTTGGAACTTCACCACGTTATGAAATTCCAGCACATTATGCTAGAATCTCATATGTAAAAAATTCAAAGTCCAGCATATTATGCTGGAATATTTTTGGATTTTTAAGGGTGTTATTGTTCAGATTTTATCTTTATATAAAAAATAGACCATGGAAACAATTATATATACCTTTAATTGTAGACCAGGAATAACAATTAGAGCATCAGGAACAGGGTTAACGCCTATCCATTGACCATTCTTAAGGATTTGAAGTTCCTTGGATCAGGGCATGGGATATGATGATTCACTGATATCAAGTGAGTTTTACTGATTTCACCTTCAAAATACCCTGATTCTAGTCCTAATCCTTTGCATATCATTTCCAGAATCATGTACAATAGCTTCCTCGTTTCGATGGAATATTCACCAATGACTTCTCTAGAAAAAAGCAAATTAAATATATATAAGGATCAGATGCAGAATCAGGATTTGAAATTTTTGGGTTCTAAATTTGACTCATTTTAGCGAATATTCCTAAAATACTTTTCGTGTCTTGTAGTGACCTGTGTTTGCCTTTGCTTTTTTGTAAAAAATAGCTCCAAGTTCTTTTTGAAAGTAGATAGGGGCTATTTCTACAAATATAGCCTTTTGGGTCCTTTTTTCGTGTTAACATCCATTTTTGATTTTTTTTTTGCAAAAATGGCCTAAATGCTTTTTCAAAAGTAGATTTGGGCTTACTAGAAGCGCCTTTGACATAATAGGCAGATAACATATCTTGATCCATTAGTAGTATCGCCACCAAGGGAATCGAGTGAATGACCTTAATGATCGTTTTAGAAGTAGTGCTTTACCAGCTTGACGACTCAAAGCAAGGTCGAAATCCATTTTCTACCGCAATAACCTTTAGAGTCCATTTATTGAGTCCAATTTAGTGGTCATGTTTTCGAATTAGCCTTAAATTCTTTTTTTGAAAAGTAGATAGCTGCTATTTTGCAAAAATAGCCTTGAATTCCCGTTTTAATCTGTCCCAAGGATCGTTTTGCAGAAAATTCTTTTTGAATATTTCACAAGAATTCATGTGTTTGTACCCCTATGATCATATTCTTCTCTGTTGTATTTAGAATAATTTGTAATAGGATCGGTTGGTAACAACATGTCATGTTTATTTTGATGTTACATCTCATTTTTCAATTGTGGAAACAATTTGGGGTAAGTGATTCGCTGGCATAACATTTTATTTTTGCCGATTATTTTCTTTTTTCTCTCTCTTAATAATTTTTCTATAATAGATAATAGTTTGAGGTGCTACATATATAAAAACAAGTCTTTTCTAATTATTTCTGGCATTTTGTTTCGATGGATGATTTTATTTTTTTGGTTTTTTATATTAAGATTTCAGACCTTTTATTGATAGTCTTCTTTGAGACATCCGAACACAACAATTTCTTAACACATTACGTGCTAAGCGAGCAAAATCGCTCTAGAACTCCTTTTGGGGCAATTAAAGTATTAGGCAAAAAAGTTAAGTGTTTTCCACTTCCATTTTGTTTTTCTTTAAAACGACAAAAACTTCTTATTTTTTTTAAACAAACATGTTAGTTCGTGCTACACACACAAATAAAGGTTATTCACATTTTCATGTTTTGAACATGAGAGGATTTGTTATTACATTTTTTTTTCTAGATGTTCAGGTCCAAAATTTTAATTTTGATAGTTAAAATTTCAGACCTTCGGGTGTAAAGTTAGATTATGGCAGTCCAAAATTTCAGATCCGATAGGTCTGAAGAAGAAAAAGATTCAGTATGAAATTTGCCAACGCTTGCTATACTTTAGGTAACTATCAAAAACTAGATACATTTTATATGGGTACTACAAGCGGCTACCTAATGTCATTTTTAAAAAAATAAAACAAATAAGACATTTGATGGACTCTAACATTTGTTGACACTTGACAGAGTGCTAATAATATTTCCATGTTATATTTCATATTTTTTCATATTAGCTTTTAGTCATAATTTAAATTAAGGTTAAATATTTTACGAAAACAAAAAGTTCAAGCTAATTACTTTGTCCTTTTATAACATAGTAAATTATATTTAACAAGTTGTGATAGCATAGCACTTAATATTGAGTTTGCATTTTGCTAATTGATCTTGCATTTTTTAGCCTTCAATATTTATTTACACTGCATACACATTCTTTAATAATACTTATGTAGTTCTTAAAAATATGTACTACAAGACGTAATATACACGTGCAACGCACCCTAAAACTAGTCTATACTATATTAAAAGTACGAAGACCCTTAGCGAAATATCGTTCATTTTTTTACTCTTTAAAATTTTAGTTCATATTGGACAAAGCTGTAATTTAATAATTTTTCCGAAAATTTAAGAGTTAAAAAGCAATTAATATTTTAAGTATTAAATCTTTCCTTATTTGAATACGTAAGTTCTAAAAGTTTGGACCTTAAAATTTGTTTAGATTTCAACTTACTTGTCTCCTTTCCGTATTTGAATCCTTCAACGGAAATCTTTATAGTATTATAATTTTAGAATTAAATTATTTCATTTATTAAATTCTTCTTTAATTGATTAAAAGAAAATCAATAAATAGATGAAATTAGTTAGGAACTACAGGAAGGAATAAAAAGCACACAAATATACTACAGAGTAAGATAATACAAGAAGGAACATACTAAATGTCACGACCCGTCAACATTAGGAACACAAATACGACCCTGCATTTGTAGAACTCCATCTTCCCCCACATCAACCTGTTTGGCATCACCGTTACACACTGTGTAAGCTAGAACCCGACTGGGTTCTGAAACATCTAACCTCACGAACTGATTAGCCAAAGTCTGAACATCTGCAGCTAATGGCCTCTCACCAATCGGAATATACGCAAGACTGTTCATACTCATAGCCTTTCTACTCAAAGCATCGGCCACCACATTGGCTTTTCTAGGGTGATACAAAATGGCGATATCATAGTCTTTCAACAATTCCAATTATCTTCTCTGCCTCAAATTAAGATCTTTCTGTTTGAACAGATACTGAAGGCTACGATAATCAGTATATACCTCACACGAGACACCGTAGAGGTAATGCCTCCAAATCTTCAGCGCATAAACAATGGCTGCTAGTTCTAAGTCATGAACAGGATAATTCTTCTCGTGAACTTTCAACTGCCGCGACGCATATGCAATCACCCTGCCATCTTGTATTAATACTTCACCAAGCCCAATGTGAGATGCGTCACAATATACCGTATACGATACTGAACCTGTGGGTAATACCAACACTGGTGTCGTAGTCAAAGCGGTCTTGAGCTTCTAAAAGCTCAATTCACACTCGTCTGACCATCTGAAGATACCTTTCTGGGTCAGTCTGGTCAATGGGCTTGCTATAGATGAAAACCCTTCCACGAACCGACGATAATAACTTGCCAAACATAGGAAACTCCAGATCTCTGTAACTGAAGTAGGTCTAGGCCAATTCTGAATAGCCTCAATCTTCTTAGGATCCACCTTTATGCCTTCTGCGGATACAACTTGCCCCCAAAAGGCAACTAAGTCTAACCAAAACTCACATTTTAAAAATTTGGCATATAACTGATTATTTTTCAAAGTATGAAGCACACTCGAAGATGTTGCTCATGCTCCTCTTGACTGCTATAGTAAATCAAGATATCATCATGAATCCGTGAATTATGGAAGAAAAATCAGATTTTTATAAAATCTTTCAAAAACGAAAATTTAACATTTGAAGGTACATTTGACATCGGAATTAGATTATTTTTGTATGGTTGTACTCGTAGCGGAACGGGTGTTCGAATTTTGTGAATTTTTTTGGGATTTAAAACGTGGGTCTCATTGTCGAATATTAAAATAAATTATATATTTTATCCGAAAAATTAGTAAATTCATATGGAATTAATTCCTATGATTCGTATTGAGTATATCGAACTCATAACACCCATCCTGATGTCGTGGTTGTTGAAGCTGAAGCTGACCCGAATGGGCCGGATAGCCAATGTAGTAACTCTGGAGTGGTTGCGAACTGATAGGAGCTGAAGGTGCACTAAATGCTGGCTGCCCAGAGTAAAGCATAATAGGACCGTGACTCCCTGAAGCAACGGGAGATGCATGAAGTGCTGAATGAAACGGTCTGGGAGGATGACCCCTACCAAAATTACCCCTGCCTCCAAGCGAGGCACCACTAAAACCACCGAACTAACGAGGCCTCTTATCAGACCTCTGCCCTCTCTCCTGTGCAAGAACCATCTAGATCCTCCTCGCGACATTAGCAGTCGCCTGAAAAGAAATCTCGCTTCCGGTCTCCTTGGCCATCTGAAGCCTGATGGGGTGAGTGAGTCCCTCAATAAACCTCCTCACTCTCTCTCCCTTAGTAGGTAGTAAAATGAGAGCATGACGGGCCAAATATACAAAACGGGACTCATACTGAGCAACAATCATACTGCCCTGCTGTAGACGCTCAAATTGCTTGCGGTAATCCTCTCTTAGTGTGATAGGAAGGAACTTCTCCAGAAATATTTGAGAAAACTGCTCCCAGGTAAGTGCAGGCAATCCGACTTGTCTGGTCTATATAATCTGTCCACCACCTACTGGCAAAACCCGTCATATGAAATATTACAAAATCAACCCCATTGGTCTCAACTATACCCATGTTCCGCAACACCTCGTGGTAGTGGTCAAGATAATCTTGTGGGTCCTCAGGAGATGTACAACTGAAGTGAACTGGAAAGAGCTTAGTGAACTTATCCAGTCTCAATAAGGCCTCAAAAGACATGGCGGGCCTATCACTAGTCTGTGCTGCAATAACTGGCTGAACCATCCCAAGTGGCAGGGCTATTGGAGCCTGATTCTGGGGAGCCATAAGCTCCAGAGTGGGAGTAGTGGGAGTTTGTGCTCCTCCCCCAGCCTGTGAGACGGTTGGTACCACTAGAAATGTACCATTCTGGGCCACGCCCTCCATAAGACTCACCAAACGGACTAGAGTGTCCTGAAGCACTGGAGTAGCTATAAATCCTTCCGGGACCTGAACTGGTCCAACTGGTACATTCTGAACCGGAACCTCATCCTGAATATCCACCTGAGGTTCTACAATAGGAGATGCTGCTCGAGCTCTAGACTGAGTTCTATCTCTGCCTCTGCCTCGTCCTCTAGCATGACCTCAGCCTCGACCTCTACCCCTGGCCATAGTTGCCACCGGGGGCTATGGTCCCTGTCCATCGGTAGATGTATTACGTATTCTCACCATTTTCAAGGGAATAAGAGTAGAATGGTTCAATCATCGATGATAGAATAAAATCGCACGACAGAATAAGAAAGAAGTGATATTATTCCTAAACTTCATAGCCTTTGAGAGATAAGTACAGACGTCTCTGTACCGATCCTTCAAACTCTACTAAGCTTTCTCGTGACTAGTGAGACCTATGTAACATAGGGCTCTGATACCATTTTTTGAAGATTAGGGCATCTGATGTCCCTAAAATAGCTTTTTGGACTCGATATGGGCATTATGAATTCCTAGTGATATCATTTGGGTTGACAAATGACCCATCAGCATTTATGGATTTGGTAAATCGGGTGTTCAAGCCCTATTTGGATTCTTTTATGGTTGTATTCATTGATGATATCTTGATTTACTCCAGCAGTCGAGAGGAGCATGAGCAGCATCTTTGGAGTGTACTTCATACTTTGAAGAATAATCAATTATATGCCAAATTTTCAAAATGTGAGTTTTGGTTAGACTCGATTGCCTTTTTGGGGCATGTTGTATCCACAGAAGGCATAAAAGTGGATCCTAAGAAGATTGAGGCTGTTCAGAATTGGCTTAGACCTACTTCAGTTACAGACATCCGGAGTTTTCTGGGTTTGGCAGGTTATTATCGTCGGTTTGTGGAAGGGTTTTCATCTATAGCAAGCCCATTGACTAGACTGACCCAAAAAGGTGTCCCATTCAGATGGTCAGACGGGTGTGAGTGGAGCTTTCAGAAGCTCAAGACCGTTTTGACTACGGCACCAGTGTTGGTATTACCCACAGGTTCAGGATCGTATACGGTATATTGTGACACATCTCACATTGGTCTTGGTGCCGTATTAATGCAAGATGGAAGGGTGATTGCATATGCGTCGTGGCAGTTGAAAGTTCACTAGAAGAATTATCCTGTTCATGACTTAGAACTGGCAGCCATTGTTCATGCGCTGCAGATTTGGAGGTATTACCTCTACGATGTCTTGTGTGAGGTATTTACTGATCATCGTAGCCTTCAGTATCTGTTCAAACAGAAAGAACTTAATTTGAGGCAGAGAGGATGGTTGGAATTGTTGAAAGACTATGATATCACCATTTTGTATCACCCCGGAAAGGCCAATGTGGTGGTTGATGCTTTGAGTAGAAAGGCTGTGAGTATGGGCAGTCTTGCGTATATTCCGGTTGGTGAGAGGCTATTAGCTGCAGATGTTAAGACTTTGGCTAATCGGTTCGTGAGGTTAGATGTTTCAGAACCCAGTCGGGTTCGAGCTTACACAGTACGACATAGTGATGCCAAACAGATTGCTGTGGGGGAAGATGGAGTTCTACGAATGCAGGGTCGTATTTGTGTGCCTAATGTTGACGGGTCGTGACACTAAAATAGTTCATTTTTGAACAAATCCTATTTTATGGTTCAACATTCTCTTTAATTGTAAATTGAATACTTAACACAATAATGTAGAACAAATTATTTTTCCATTCAAAGAGTTTTATTAATTGGTTTTTATATAACAATATTTTAAAACTACATTGAATAAATAGAACAAATATAAATATTTTAGAATATAAAAGAGAGAGAAAAAGTGGTTACCAAGAGTCAATAAAAATAAAGATTCAAAAGAAAAATATCAGATCAAAATTTTTATTCTTTGAAAATAGAATGTTTAGTAGATAAATTTATAATTGCGGTTAAAATTATAAAAATTTGTATCAGCTAATATAAAGAATTTGAATAACAAAAAATAAATTATTACCTTTAATGTTGAGAAAAAATATACAACAACAACAACAACAACCCAGTATAATCCAACTAGTGGGGTTTGG
This sequence comes from Nicotiana otophora, assembly GCA_000715115.1. NCBI lineage: Eukaryota > Viridiplantae > Streptophyta > Magnoliopsida > Solanales > Solanaceae > Nicotiana > Nicotiana otophora. The sequence goes on along the minus strand of AWOL01S0021430.1, from coordinate 101,959 downwards.
GGAAGATAGTGTGTACGCAGACCTTACCCCTACCCTAGAGTAGAGAGGCTGTTTCCAAATGACCCTCGGCATCCTTCCCTCCAAGAACTCCACACCTTGCTCTTGGGGTGACTCGAACTCACAACCTCTTGGTTGGAAGTGGAGGTTGCTTACCATCAGAGCAACCCACCTTGTCTAAAAAATTAACTTACAAATTCATCACATAAGTAAAATTATTTTCAATTAACTAAACTCTTGGCATATGAGGACTTTTGTAGTGTAAGATTTCTTTCTTTATTGAGCTCAAATATTTTAGTTAATATTCTATTCATTCCAAAAGGATAACACGATTTTTTTAGTTCGTTTAAAAAATTAATAATACTTTTTAAAATTTGAAAACAATTTAACGTGAACATTTTATTTTACCGTTAATGATAAACTTTTATAGCCACTCAAATGTTATGGTATGTGCAAGATCACAAGTTTTAAAAAACTTTCTTTCCTACTTTCTTAAATTATATATCTAGTTAAACTAAATTAAAGTGGATGAATAGTATTAATCTAATTCTTTAAAGCTATATATTCATTGATATAGATACACGTGCAAAGCGCATACACTAAGACTATGTAACGACCCGGCCAGTTATTTTAAAAGTTGTAGCCCAATTTTCCTATTTACTACTCATTCTGTACTTTATAACTGATATATGACTTGCGGGAGTAATTGGTTTAGGTCCGGTGAGGTTTTGGAATGAATTAGAACACTTAGTTCCAAGTTTTAAAGTTTAAGTTCAAATGGTGACCGGATGTCGACTTATGTGCAAACGACCCCGGTATAAAATTTTGATAATTCCAATAGCTCCGTATGGTGATTTTGGATTTAGGAGCGTGTCAGAAATTTTATTTGGAAGTATGTAGTTACATTAGGCTTGAAATGGCTAAAATAGGAATTTAAGTATGAAAGTTTGACCGGGGAGTTGACTTTTTTTATATCGGTGTCGGAATCCAGTTTCGAAACTTTTCATAGCTCTGTTATGTCATTTATGACTTGTGTGCAAAATTTGAGGTCAATCGGACTTGATTTGATAGGTTCCGGCATCGAATGTAGAAGTTGGAAATTTTTAAGTTCCTTAAGCTTGAGTTGGGGTATGATTTGTGGTTTTAGCATTGTTTATGTGATTTGAGGTTTCAAATAAGTTCATATGATATTTTAGGACTTGTTGGTGTATTTGGTTGAGGTCCCGAGGGCCTCGGGTGAGTTTCGGATGGTTAACGGATCAAAGGTTGGACTTAAACAGCTGCTGCAAAAGCTGGTGCAATTTCTTCTGCTAGCAATGCAGAAAATCGAGCCTAGGATCGAAGCCCAGAAGTCGAGCCCAGGGTCGAAGGCCAGGATCGAGGGCCAGGATCGAAGCCAGGGTCGATGCTCAGGATTGAGGGCCATGATCGAAGGCCAAAATCGAGGGCCATGATCGAAGGTCAGGATCGAGGACCAAGATCGAAGCCATGATCGATGCCAATGATCGAAGGTTATGATCGAGGCCCAGGATCAAGCGCCATGATCGAGGGCCATGATCGAAGCCTTAATCGAGGGCCAAGATCGAGGCAAGACCGAGGGCTGCCTAGACAGAATTATAAAACACTGGACTTCGTCCCCTGTGCCATTTTTGACAAATTGGAGCTTGAGGAGATGCGATTTTTGATAGATTTTCAAGGAAAAATATTTGGGTAAGTGATTCTAACTCGGATTTGGTCAATACACACGAATATATCATTATTTTTACCATTTAATTAGTGTTTTGAGATTGAAATTTGGGAAAAATTTAGAAATCTCATAAAAATGAAGTTTTGAGATTTCGGTGTCGATTCGGAGTCGGATTTGAGTGAAACTGGAATGATTAGACTCATAATTGAATGGGTTATCGGATTTTTTGAGTTTCGTCGGATTCCGAGATGTGGGCCCCACGAGCGATTTTTGAGTTAATTTTGGATTTTTATTGAAAAATGTAGTATTTTCTTATGAAATTGATTCTTATAATTTTTGTTGACTGTATCGAATTATTTTGGCTAGATTCGAGCCATTCAAAGTCGGATATTCGTGTAAAAGGCATTCTTACTGATTGATTGAGCTTGGTTCGAGGTAAGTGACTTGTCTAACCTGGTGTGGGAGAAATTTCCCCTAGGATTTATATTGATGTGATAATTGTAATATGATGAAAGTCGTGTACACGAGGTGACAAGTGTGTACACGGGCTAAATGTGAAAGATTATGTTTTTAAATTGTGTAGATCACTGTTGCATATTAAACAAATTATTAAATCTTGTTATATTCTCCATCATTGATCTGATTTATATACTTTAAATTTGCTTGACCTTCTCCTGCTAATTATTTTTACCTGTTTAGCTGAAACTTGATTTCTTTTATTCTGTGCATTATTTGAAGGTGAAATTTCTTTAATTTAAATATTATTAATATGAAGTATTTGATATTTTAAATTTGGAACTGAGGCACCGTATTAACATTTTTTAAATATTATTTTTACTGAGTTATTTATTTCCGAATATTTTGTGAGATTTTGTACTCAATGTGATTGAGTCGTGAGCTCCGTGTTGTGGAAAGTATTGTTTATGTTGTTTATTTTGGCAAATTAAATTATTTGGGCATTTGTGGTGCAAATTGTGATATATTGTGATATTGACACACATGCGGTGGTATAAGGTCTGGGCGTTAAAACGCATGCGATGAGATATGGGTGGCTTGATACGCGTGGCTAGTAGGGGAACTACTAGAAGTCATATGGTGTGATAAAGGTGCCTAAAACGCGGGATGCTTGTCACGACCCAAATTTCCCTTCCGTATGACGTCGTGATGGAACCTAGTCCCTACGACTAGGTAAGCCTAATATTGCGGAATAATGAAATAAAAATATAAATTTAACAAGTAGTTGTTCAAAAATACACAGTAATCCCAAAACCCGAAACATCGTGAATCACAAACTACAAAAGGAAAGTCTAGTGTCTCTATACATCAGAGTCTAACAAAGAAATAATACAGAAGATAATGGATATGGAAAAGAGTAGAAGGGGATTCCGAGGTCTGCGGACGCGGCAGATATACCTTGAAGTCTCCAAAGCTGTCCCGGCTCACTGATAGTACAATTGATAAGGAGAACCTGGTTCTGCACACGAAAAACATGTGTAGAGAGTAAATGAGTACACCACAATTGGTACCCAGTAAGTGCCAAGCCTAACCCCGATCGGTAGTGACGAGGTCAGGTTAGGGCCCTACTGGCGTATAAATAATAAAAATGAGGTAGAATGAAATACCGCAGTAAAATAAAGACTGAAATTTAACATGAATGAAATCATAGAAGACAATAGCTCAGTACACAGAGATAACAACAGGGAATCTCCCGAGATACCATCTCATAGTCCCAAACGTAAATGTGTAGTACAGGGGGATCTCCCGGAATACCGTTCCGTAGTCCCAAAGTAAATATACAGTACAAGTNGGAATCTCCCGTAATACCGTTTCGTAGTCCCAAAGTAAATATGCAGTACAGGGGGATCTCCCGGAATACCGTTCCGTAGTCCCAAAGTAAATATGCAGTACAGGGGAATCTCCCGGAATACCGTTTCGTAGTCCCAAAATAAATATGCAGTACATGGGGATCTCCCGGAATATCGTTCCGTAGTCCAAAGTAAATATGAAGTATAGAGGGATCTCTCGAAATACCGTTTCGTAGTCCCAAAAGTAAATATGCAGCTCAAACAATAGAATTAACAGCTACAACACGAAATCCTATAATTTAGACAAAGTACAAGTCAAGGAAAAGCAGAAATTTCACTAAATATGCTGCACGGAGTTCAAATAAGCAACTAAGGCAAGTAGACATGATATTCTAAGCTAACAAGATACTACACATGCTGATGTAACTCAAATAAGAAGGAAACAGGTTATTACTTAGCAAAAATAGGGTTTTTACAACAATTAGTCCGTGTACTTACTCGTCACCTCACGTACATGACGCTCACATATCAAAACAGTACCAAATCCTAAGGGAATTTCCCCCACACAAGGTTAGGTAAGCCACTCACCTCGAACCAAGCTCAATCAATCTGTAACAATGCCTTTTTTACGAATATCCGACTCCGAATGGCCCAAATCTAGCCAAAAATAATTACATATCATAAATACAACTATAATAGACTAATCTAATTAATGAAATCAATATTTTAATAAAAATTCTGAAATCCGTCCTAAAAGGTCGACCCGGGCCCATATCTCGAAATCGGGTAAAAGTCACATAATACGAACACTCATTTACTCACGAGTTCACTCGTACCAAAATTATCCAAATCCGATGTCAAAATCCCAATAAAAACTCAGAAATTCGGTTATGGAACTCTTCCCCCATTTTCCCAACTTTTCAATACAAATCCGAAATTAAATGGAGGAAACAACTATAGATTAATGAAAAACAAACAAAAACGAGTTAGGAATCGTTACCCCAAAGCTCTCTCTGAAAATCCTTCAAAGAATCGCTAATTTTCGAGCTCCCAAGTCCAAAAATAGAGAAATGAATCAAATCCTCGAAAATCTCTCTTTTTTGCCCAGCGAACCCGCTCCTGCGACCTCATCATCGCACATGCGGTGCCGCTTCTGCGGCTAGGACTCCGCACCTGTGAGTTTTCATTAAACTCCAAAGTCCGCACCTGCACACCTTAGTCCGCATCTGCGGATGCGCTTCTGCATCTACTCATCCGTTTCTGCAGAATATTGGGTCCTTCTCATCTCCGCATCTGCGACTGCCCTTCTGCAGATATGGCTCCGCTCCTGCGTCTCACTCGTCACATCTGCGACCACTGACTCCCAGGCCTAAAGGCGCACCTGCGATTCCAACCTCGCTTCTATGGGGCCGCACTTGCGTACTCCTCACCGCAGGTGCAAAAACACCAGAAACCAGCATGTCAGAAATTCTTCTAAGTCCAAGCTTTCACCCCTTAAGCACCCGAAACTCACCCGAGTCCCCCGGGACCTCGACCAAACATACCAACTAATCCTAAAACACCATACGAACTTAGTCGAGCCCTCAAACCATATCAAACAATGCTAAAATCATGAATCACCCTCCAATTCAAACTTAAAGAACTTGAAACTTTAAATTTCCACAACCAATGTCGAAACCTATCAAACTACGTCCGATTTATCCCAAATTTTTCACACAAGTCATATTCAACATTACGGACCTACTCCAACTTTCGGAATCAGAATCTGACCCTAGTATCATAAAGTCTACTACCGGTCAAAATCTCCAAAAATTCGACTTTCGCCATTTCAAGCCAAAATCACCTAACGGAGCTAATGGAACCGACGAAACTCCATTCCGGAGTCATCTTCACACAGTTCCGACTACGGTCAAAATTCTAAGACTTAAGCTACCGTTTTAGGGAATAAGTGTCACAAAACACTCTGAAACCCAAAAACAAAACCTTCCGGCAAGTCACATAAGCAGAAAAAGGTACGGGGAAAATAGTAAATAGGGGATCGGGGCTAATACACTCAAAACGACCAGTCAGGTCGTTACATCCTCCCCATCTTAAAATAATCGTTCGTCCTCGAACGAGCATAGAGACATACCTGAAGTGGTGAAAAGATGAGGATAACGGCTGCGCATATCCTGCTCGGTCTTCCAAGTTGCCTCCTCGATCGGTTGTCCCCTCCATTGAACCTTCAAAGAGGCAATGTTCTTTAACCTTAGCTTTCTGACCTGCCTGTCTAAAATAGCCACTGGCTCCTCAACATAAGATAGATCCTTGTCCAATTGGACTGAGCTGAAATCCAATACATGAGCCAGATCACTGTGATACTTCCGGAGCATAGAAACGTGGAATACCGGATGAACTCCTGCTAGGCTGGGAGGTAAGGCAAGCTTGTAAGCAACTTCCCCAACTCGTAGCAACACCTCAAAGGGACCAATAAACCTTGGGCTCAGCTTGCCCCTCTTTCCGAACCTCATAACGTCCTTCATAGGTGAAACTCGGAGCAAGACCCGCTCTCGAGTTATGAATGCAACATCGCGACCCTTCCGATCTGCATAACTCTTCTGTCTAGACTGGGCTGTGCGAAGTCTATCCTGAATCACCTTAGCCTTCTCCAAGGCATCCTGAACCAAGTCTGTACCCAGTAATCTAGCCTAGCCCGGCTCAAACCATCACATTGGGGACCGACACCGCCTGTCATATAGAGCCTCATACGGTGTCATCTGAATGCTGGACTGATAACTGTTGTTATAGGTAAACTCGCAAGTGGCAAAAACTGGTCCCAAGCACCCCCAAAATCTATCACACAGGCGCGGAGCATATCCTCCAGTATCTGAATAGTGCGCTCGGACTGTCCATCCGTGTGAGGGTGAAATATTGTGCTCAACCCAACCAGAGTACCGAACTCATGTTGTACAGCTCTCCAGAACCATGATGTAAACTGCGTACCCCAGTCAGAGATAATAGATACCGGTACACCATGAAGCCTGATGATCTCACGGATGTAGATTCGAGCTAGTTGCTCGGAAGAATAGGTAGTCATCACAAGAATGAAATGAGCTGACTTAATCAGCCTATCTACAATAACCCAAACTGCATCAAACTTCCGCTGAGCCCGTGGGAGTCCAACAATGAAATCCATAGTGATCCACTCCCATTTCCATTCCGGAATCTCTAACTTCTGAAGCAATCCACCTGGCCGCTGGTGCTCATACTTTACCTGCTGGCAATTCAGACACCGAGCTACATATTCTACTATGTCCTTTTTCATTCTCCTCCACCAGTAATGCTGTCTCAACTCCTGATACATCTTTGCGGCACTCGGATGAATAGAGCACCGCGAACTGTGAGCCTCCTGGAGAATCAGCACATGCAAACCCTCCACATTAGGCACACATAGCCTGCCCTGCATCCTCAATGCACCATCATCCCCAATAGTGACCTCCTTAGCATCACTATGTTGGACCGTGTCCTTAAGGACAAGTAGATGGGGGTTATCATACTAACGCTCCCTGATACGATCATAAAGAGAAAACCGAAAGACAACGCAAGCCAATACTCGACCCGGCTCAGAAATATCCAATATCACAAACTAGCTAGCTAAGGCCTGAACATTTAATGCAAATGGCCTCTCTGCTGCTGGTAGATATGCTAAACTCCCCAAACTCTCTCCCCGGCGACTCAAAGCATCGGCCACCACATAGGCCTTCCCTGGATGGTACAAAGTAGTGATATCATAGTCCTTAAGTAGCTCCAACCACCTCCGCTGACGCAAGTTAAGATCTTTTTGCTTGAACAGATGCTGAACACTCTGATGATCGGTGTAAATCTCACAAGGAACACCGTACAAATAATGCCGCCAAATCTTCAAGGCATGAACAATAGTTGCTGACTCAAGGTCGTGGACCGGATAGTTCTTTTCATGTACCTTCAGCTGTCTGGATGCGTAGGGAATCACCCACCGTCCTACATCAACATCGCACCGAGACCAATCCGTGATGAATCACAATATACAGTATAAGACCCCGAACCTGTAGGCAATACCAATACTGGGGTTGTAGTCAAAGCTGTCTTGAGCTTCTGAAAGCTCTCCTTACATTCCTCTGTCCACCTGAACGGAGCACCCTTCTGGTTCAACCTGGTCATAGGTGATGTAATAGATGAGAATCCCTCAACGAACCGACGGTAATACCCCTCCAAACCAAGAAAACTCTGAATTTCCGTAGCTGAGGACGGTCTGGGCCAACTCTGCACTGCTTCAATCTTCTTTGAATCCACCTGGATCCCATCACTCGATACTATATGACCCGAGAATGCCACTGAGTCTAGCCAAAACTCGCACTTTGAAAATTTTGCATATAACTTCTTTTCTCTCAAGGTCTGAAGCGCAGTCCTCAGGTGCTGCTCATGATCTTCTCGCGTCCGGGAGTACACCAGAATGTCGTCAATAAATATAATGACGAATGAGTCAAGATAAGGCCGGAACACACTGTGCATCAAGTGCATAAAAGCTTCTAGGGCATTGGTCAGCCCAAAAGACATAACAAGAAACTCATAATGACCATATCTGGTCCTAAAAGCAGTCTTCGGGATATTTGGCTCCCGAATCTTTAACTGATGATATCCTAAACGTAAGTCAATCTTGGAAAATATTCTGGCACCCTGCAATTGATCAAATAACTCATCAATACGAGGCAATGGATACATGTTCTTCACTATAACTTTGTTCAACTAGCGATAATCAATACACATCCGCATAGAACCATCCTTCTTTTTCACAAATAAGACAGGAGCACCCCAAGGTGACACACTGGGCCGAATGAAACCCTTATCAAGCAACTCCTGTAACTTCTCCTTCAACTCAGGAGGAGCCATACGATATGGAGGAATAGAGATGGGCTGAGTACCCGATAACAAATCAATGACAAAATCAATATCTCTGTCGGGCGGCATGCCCGGAAGATCAGCTGGAAATATATTTGGAAAATCCCTCACTACTGGGACTGACTCAACTATAGGGGTATTAATACTGGCATCTCTCACATAATCTAGATACATGTCACATCCCTTCTCAACCATTCGTTGAGCTTTAAGAAATGAAATAACTCTACTGGGAGTATACTCTAAGGTACCTTTCCACTCTAATCACGGTAATCCTGGCATAGCCAGCGTCACGGTTTTGGCGTGATAATCAAGAATAGTATAATGGGGCGACAACCAGTCCATGCCCAAAATAATATCAAAGTCCACCATGCTGAACTATAATAAATTGGCTCTAGTCTCAAAACCACTAAGAGCAATCAAACACGACCGATACACGCGGTCCAGAACAAGAGAATCCCCCATAGGAGTAGACACATAAACAGGGAAACTCAAAGAGTCCCTCGATATGCCCAAATGCAGGGCAAAATAAGAGGACACATAAGAATATGTAGAGCCTGGGTCAATTAATACCGACGCATCTCTATGACAGATCGGGACAATACCTTTAATGACAAAATTAGAAGCGATTGCCTCTGTACGAGCAGGAAGGGCATAATATTTGGCATGGACTCCCCCTCTAGGGTGATCTCTACCCCCCCGACCTCCACCTCGGGCTGGCTGAGCAAGTGGGGTGGCAGCTGGTGCTGGAATCATAGCCTGAGGACCCGGTGGAGCACGTTGTGGCTGAGAAGTCTGTGGAGGTGCACCCCTCCTAAATCTGGGGCAATCCCTCACCATATGGCGAGTGTTTCCACACTCAAAACAAGCTTTGGGAGAGGGTGGCTGTTATGGCTGGCTCGGGTCAAATCTGCTGGACTGATTACTAGGAACACCCCGTGCAGGAGGCACACTAGATACTGGTGGCGCATAATAAGGCTCCTGGGGCCTAGAAGGGGCTGGAACACCACTGGCGACTGGAAGAGCTGAATTAACGGGGCGACTCACATAACCCCTACCATGACGAGTTGCTGGGCCACGAGCACCAGAATAAGAACCAGTCTCTCGAGACCTCTTGGCCTCCCTCTCCTCTCTATCACAGGCAAGCATGCCCTACAATATTCTGGCACTACTCACAACCTGCCGATAAGAAATATCCATCTCCAACTCCCTGGCCATACTAATCCGGATGCTGGGGTGGAGTCTCTTAATAAACCGTCGAACCCTCTCTCGAACTGTGGAAACCAAGGCCGGTACATGTCGGGCCAAATCACTGAAGCGAACTGCATACTCTGACATAGTCATGGCACCCTGGCGCAGCTGCTCAAACTCCGCGCGCCATGAGTCTCTGAGGCTCTGAGGGACATACTCTCTCAAAAACATGTCCGAGAACTGAGTCCATGTAAGTGAAGCTGCCTCATCCAGACTACTCAGATCATAAGCATGCCACCACTGATAGGTTGCTCCTCTAAGCTGGAATGTAGTTAAAGAAACCCCGCTCGTCTCTGCTACGCCCATAGTACGGAGAATACGATGACACTCCTCCAGAAAACCCTAAGCATCATCTGTATCCAATCCACTGAAGGTAGGTGGGTGGTACTTCTTGTACCTCTCAAGTCTGAGCTTCTCCGCCTCAAAAGCTGCTGCCCTAACCTCGAGCTGAGCTGGAGCTACCGGTTGCATTGGTACAATCTTTGGAACCTGGTCGACCTGAACCCACTGCTCTGGAGTACCGGCGATGGGAGTCTGTGCTCCTCCCCAGGCCTAAGATGTGGCAGGAGAAAGTGGGATCAATCCAGCCTGAGCTAAGGTGCTGAACATGCTCAGAAATTAGGCTAGAGTCTCCTGGAGGGCTGGTGCATAAACAGGTACCTCAGGTGTCTGCTTTCCAGGTGGAGCTATTGGGGGCTCCTCAAAAACCTCTCTCCTACTTTCTTAAATTATATATCTAGTTAAACTAAATTAAAGTGGATGAATAGTATTAATCTAATTCTTTAAAGCTATGTATTTATTGATATATATACGCGCGCAAAGCGCGCACACAAAGACTATATAATGACCCGGACAGTTGTTTTAAAAGTTGTAGCTCCATTTACCTATTTACTGCTCATTCTATACTTTATAACTGATATATGACTTGCCGGAGTAATTGGTTTAGGTCCGGTGAGGTTTTGGAATAAATTGGAACACTAGTTCCAAGTTTTAAAGCTTAAATTCAAATAGTGACCAGATGTCGACTTATGTACAAACAACCCTAGAATAGAATTTTAATAATTTCAATAGCTCCATATGGTGATTTTGGACATAGGAGCTTGTCCGAAATTTTATTTGGAAGTCCGTAGTTAAATTAGGCTTGAAATGGCTAAAATAGGAATTTAAGTTTAGAAATTTGACCGGGGAGTTGACTTTTTGATATCGGGGTTGGAATCCAGTTTCAAAAATTTTCATAGCTTTATTATGTCATTTATGACTTGTGTGCAAAATTTGAGGTCAATCGGACTTGATTTGATAGGTTCTGACATCGAATGCAGAAGTTGGAAATTTTTAAGTTCCTTAAGCTTGAATTGGATATGATTCGTGAGTTTAGCGTTGTTTTATGTGATTTAAGGTTTCAAATAAGTTCGTATGATATTTTAGGACTTGTTGGTATATTTGGTTGAGGTCCCGAGGGCCTCGGGTGAGTTTCGGATGGTTAACAGATCAAAAGTTGGACTTAAACAGCTGTTGCAAAAGCTGCTGCAATTTCTTTTGCTGGAAATGCAGAAAATCGAGCCCAGGATCGAAGCCCAGAAGTTGAGCCCAGGGTCGAGGGCCAGGATCGAAGCCAGGGTTAATGCTTAGGATCGAGGGCCATGATCGAAGGCCAGAATCGAGGGCCATGATCGAAGGCCAGGATCGAAGCCATGATCGATGCCCAGGATCGAAAGTCATGATCGAAGCCCAGGATCGAGGGTTATGATCGAAGCCATGATCGAAGCCTTGATCGAGGGCCAGGATCGAGACAGGAGCGAGGGTTGCCTGGACAGAATTATAAAAGAGGGGACTTCGTCCCCTGTGCCATTTTTGACGAATTGGAGCTTGAGGAGAGGCAATTTTTGATAGATTTTCAAGGAAAAATATTTGGGTAAGTAATTCTAACTCGGATTTGGTCAATACACACGAATATATCATTATTTTTACCATTTAATTAGTGTTTTGAGATTGAAATTTGGGAAAAATTTAGAAATCTCATAAAAATGAAGTTTTGAGATTTCGGTGTCGATTCGGAGTTGTATTTAAGTGAAACTGGTATGGTTGGACTCGTAATTGAATGTGTTGTCGGATTTTGTGAGTTTCGCCGGATTCCGAGACGTGGGCCCACGGGCGATTTTTGAGTTAATTTCGGGGTTTTATTGAAAAATAGAGTATTTTCTTATGAAATTGATTCCTATAATTTTTGTTGACTGTATCGAATTATTTTTGGCTAGATTCGAGCCATTCAGAGTCGGATATTCGTGAAAAAGGCATTCTTACCAATTGATTGAGCTTGGTTCGAGGTAAGTGACTTGTCTAACATTGTGTGGGGGAAATTTTTCCTAGGATTGGTATTGATGTGATAATTGTAATGTGATGAAAGTCATGTACACGAGGTGACGAGTGTGTACACGGGCTAAATGTAAAAGATTATATTTTTAAATTGTGTAGATCACTGTTGCATATTAATTAAATTATTAAATCTTATTATATTCTCCATCATTGATCTGATTTATATACTTTAAATTTGCTTGACCTTCTCCTGCTAATTGTTTTTACCTGTTTAGGTGACACTTGGTTTCTTTTATTCTGTGCATTATTTGAAGGTGGAATTTCTTTAATTTAAATATTATTAATATGAAGTATTTGATATTTTAAATTTGGAACTGAGGCAACGTATTAAAAAAATTTAAATATTATTAATATGAAGTATTTGATATTTTAAATTTGGAACTGAGGCAACGTATTAAAAAAATTTAAATATTATTAATATGAAGTATTTGATATTTTAAATTTGGAACTGAGGCAACGTATTAAAAAAATTTAAATATTATTTTTGCTGAGTTATTTATTTCCGAATATTTTATGAGATTTAGTACTCATTGTGATTGAGTCGTGAGCTCCCTATTGTGGAAAGTATTGTTGATGTTGTTTATTTTGACAAAATGAATTATTTGAGCACTTGAGGTGCAAATTGTGATATATTGTGATATTATTACGCATGCGGTGGTATAAGGTTTGGGTATTGAAATGCATGCGGTGAGATAAGGGTGGCTTGATACGCGTGACTAGTAGGGGAACTATTAGAAGTCTTGCGGTGGGATAAGTGTGGCTAAAACGCGGGATGCTATTTCGGAAAAAATATTTTTCTTTAAAATTAAATGTGAAGGCTCCCGCGGTGATATAAGGAAATGAGATATTGTGAATTATTTATGATTTGGGACTGCGAGACGGTATCTCGGGAGTGCCCTTGTTGATATTGATTTATGGCCGCAGTTGCCTTTGATTATTGTTGTGATTTTCTTAAAGTTGAAAGAATTCTGTTTTGTTTCCACGAGGTATTATTTGCCATTATTTTGCTTAGTTAATTGGTGACATACTACTTACTTGATTCATTTCCATTGTCATTTTATTTTTATTATATTGTTAAATATTTTACCTTGTCTTTTATTATTCCAGTAGGGTCTGACCTGACCTCGTCACTACTCTACCGATGTTAGGCTTGGCACTTATTGGGTACCGCTGTGATGTACACATACTACGCTTTTGCACATCTTTTTGTGCAGATCCAGGTGCATCCTACTAGTCCAAATATCAGTGAGCTACCTGTATACGGAGACTTCGAGGTATATCTGTCAGTGTCCGCAGACTCCGGAGTCTCCTTCTATCATTATTATGTTGCTTCCTTATTTTTCTTAGACCCTGATATATATAGATACATTAAGGATAAATTCTTAGAAGCTTGTGACTTATTTCTACCGGGTTTTGGGAGTTGTAATTATGTGAATTTGAAGATTAATTATTTCAGATTTCTATTGTTATTCCGCATTGATAGGTTTACCTAGTCTTAGAGACTAAGTGCCATCACGACATCCTACGGATGGTTTGCTGCATTTTCCGTGAAGGCGCAGTGAAGCACTTCAGGTGGCCTGCTAGCTAGGCCAGTGAGGAGGGGAAGGATTAGGTGGTGACTAAAAAGTGTATCTTTTTATGAGGTTTGGGTCTAGATCTTATTTGCGGTCTGTCTTCTTTTGTTTTCTGTTGATGAAGGCTGGAAGTGAAAGGGCATATTATTTTAGAGGATGGTCTCATTCTAATAGTTTTCGAGTTTTTTATGAGAGTTGTTTTTAAAAGGATATATCTCTGCAACTAATTTGTGACCTTTTTGAGCTATGAGCTTGGATAGCTAGCCATGGGAGTACTGCAATATGTAGTTTTTGTTGTTCTCCACTATTTTTGTGATAACATTTCTGATTTTAAATGATAAAAATTGGTATTTTATTTCTTGTATAGTATATTGAATTTTTTTACAGATTTGTGAATCTTAAGAATAGCCCAATTAAATTTCTCATAATAAGATTGGCGTAACTTTAATTATTTGGAAGGAGCAACACTTAGATGAGTCAACGAATGAAAATGGAGAAAGAATTTTTTTTCCGTGGGGGCTTTTGTCAAGATGGAGGACCGTTTGTTGGAGATAGACTTTTGTTGTTCACATGAGCTCATGTGACGGCCGTTAGTTTTTAGGGCAGTAATGGTCCAATTTTTAGACGTCAAGGACATATTTGGTACCAAACACAAACGGAGGATATAATTGAGCTATTTTTGATAGTTCGAGGGCAATTTTGACCCTTTTTCCGTAATATTTAAATATGTCCCAAAGCTGATGTGGCAGCCGTTAGTTTTTAAGGCAATAATGGTCCAATTTTTAGACGTCAAGGACATATTTGGTACCAAACACAAACGGAGGATATAATTGAGCTATTTTTGATAGTTCGAGGGCAATTTTGACCCTTTTTCCGTAATATTTAAATATGTCCCAAAGCTGATGTGGCAGCCGTTAGTTTTTAAGGCAATAATGGTCCAATTTTTAGACGGCGAGGACAAATTTGTTACCAAAAACAAACGGATGATATATTTGAGCTATTTTCGATAGTTCAAGGACAATTTTGACCCTTTTCTGTAAAATCAATAATCTTCATTTCATGAACTTAATTATACTTTTTTCTTAAATTTTATTCTGTAATTCAAATAAAGTTTTAACATAATAATTTTATATTAATTGAGGCGGGGTACACGCGCAAGGCGCGTATGTCTAGTTAAAAAATAAATATGGGAAGGTAAACCACATATAGGTGAAAAAAGAGTAACCATATATTGTTGAGAAATTAGAATCAATTGCAAGCGTCCCATAAATAGTAGGTCTAAGATTGAAGACATGCATATTGTTTCCCGTGATTCTGTTTGTCTTTGGTGCCTTTAATTTAACTACTGGATTCTGTTACAGGTTATTTTGATCCAAATTTTGTAGCCATAACTAAAAAGAACCTTTTGTTTTTTCCATGTGAAAATTTACAGACTTTGATTTCTTGCTTTCATCCAACAGAACAATACAAATGCATGCATGGATTTGAAAAGGATAAATTTGATGAATATGATAGTCTTAACCTAAGGTAATATGACCCTTCTCCATCTTTTATTTGATTTAATTATCATAAGAATCTAGGGGATGATGTATGCACAGGCGGACCCCGAAATTTGAAGATGGTGGGGCACATGAACGGACTGCTCAATCGGTGTCCCAACGAACTTTTGATTTTAAGGGTTTCACGCAAAATATATACGTGTTTTCAACATACATACACATACATATCTAGAACTTTTACTGAGGTTAACGGGGTGCGGTGATGTATGTAGATTTATAGGTTTGTGGGTGCAACTCTTAACATAAAAAAGGCATATTCTTTTGCAATTTTCTGTGGATTTCTTTGTTTCTTGTTTTGAAGTTAGATTTAAAAAAACTCAAATTTGTTGGATTCCTTAGACATTCCATTTCTCCGTTCTGAAATTAAATTTTGCCTTCTCTATTGTTCAAGTTTTTGACTTTTATGGGCTTGAAAATCTCTCATTAATTAATGAATATGATAGAATTAGAGCAAGTTTGTATTAGCCTTCATCAATATAGATCTTCAGATGTTCTAAGGTAGAAAAGGTCGCCCGGTGCACTAAACTCCCGCTTCCTGCTATGCGCGAGGTCCAGCCACTACAAAAGTCTATTATACGCAATCATACCCTGCATTTTTGCAAGAGGCTTGTTAGGATCGGGAACCCGGGTAGTGCGGAATTTAGCCAAAGAGCGGCATAATGACAATAACAAAGACAATGAAAGTTAATAACAACGACAATTAAAGCATATAAAGAAGATACAAATTTAACGTGGTTCGGTCAAAGTGACCTACGTCCACAAGCGGAGAGGAGCAATTTCACTATACCAACAAGAGTACAAAAGAGAGTATAAAATTAGAGTAAACACTCTAATTAATCCCAAATACCCTAAGAGAATAACCTCACAAGATCACTCCAAAGAAAGAGTTCTCGCAAGTGCTTCCCAATACTAACTCTCATACAAAATACTCTTAATAAAGGAGTAAAGCAAGAAAATAAGAAATGAAGACTCAAGTCTTGTTGGTGTGTCTAAAATGAACTAATGACCTTCCCTTTTATAGGCAAAAAAGTATTGGTCTCTTAGGTGTAAAAGAAGAGATACAACTTGTGCAAATGATGTCCACCACACAATACAATATTTTTGGGTCCCAAAGAATATTGCCAACAAAGTCTACACTTTGCAAAAATATTTATGCTTATGTGAGATGGACTCCAATAGCCAAAATATTGGCCATAATTAGAAGGCTATTTTCACGGCTTGAACCCGCGACCTCCGGGTCAAATGACAATAATTTTACCAATTACGTCAAGGTTCCCCTTAAGATATTTTAAGGTAGGTAAAAAACAAAAAAAAAATCGTGGTTTGCGAATTTGAAGACAATGTATGTTTAAGCCCTCGATAACCCACATAACACGCGATATGTGGGTTATTAAGCGCACATTCTAGGTTTTAACCTTGTTGCAGACAAAAATCTGATATTTAAGTAGATAGGGCAGAGAGTTGGGCCCAACCGTGTGCCGCTGGCCCTCGGTATTTCTTTGTTATAAAAAAGAGTTGTATGTGTATGGAAGTCCCATTTATTAACTTTTGTGAATGAAGCCCATATTGCAAGGACTGAAACTTAACACCAATCAATTATGGGTGTTATGAACAGTACAAGATCTTGAAATACTTAGGTATTAAGTTTAATAGTTGAGATTGATATCAAAGTAAGTCACACAAAAGAACGATTATATTTATGCCTCTGAGTTTCAAATGTATGAATTTATGTTTTTGCCTCGTATTCTGCTAGAAATGTCGAGGGTCCGTTGGAAACAGTTTTTCTGCCTCTAGACGGTAGGGGTAAGGTCTGAGTATATACTACCCTCCTCAAACCCCACTATGTGAGATTACGTTGGATATGTTGTTGTTGTTGTTGTTTGCCTTGTAAATGTTAGTTGATTTTTAATGTACATTATTCTAACTGCAGTTTGATTTGGCACATAATTGGAAGCATGTCCTTTTGCTGTCATGGATAAAGGTGATGTTGAACAACCTCTACTACGCTGCCATGTAAATTCTTCGATTCGATTTAGTGATATAAACTCTTTCAAGAGAAGGCGAACACAATCGAGCAGCAGTACTTGTAATATCAGTCATACACCACAGACAAATAATGATGAACTGTTTCATTCCTCTGAGTTCATTGCAACAGAGAGATTTAGACTTAGGTCTGTACTCTTATTTTTGGCTGCCTATATAGGCATCGGAGCGATTTGCTTCTTCATAATCAGGCATCAAATCGAAGGAAAAAAGACTAATGGAATTCTTGATGCAATATACTTGTGTATTGTTACAATGACTACTGTCGGATATGGTGATCTTGTTCCTAAAAGCATCTTAGCTAAGCTACTCGCGTGTATATTCGTCTTCACTGGCATGGCTCTTGTTGGATTTGTTCTAAGTAAAGCAGCAGATAGTTTTCTTGAGAGACAGCAAATCCTTTTTCTCAAAGCCATAAAAATGAGGAAAAATTATAGCAGTTCAAATGAGGTCCTAAAAGAGGTTGAAACAAACATCGAAAAATATAAGTTTTTAAGTGCATTGGCACTTCTTGTGGTACTTACTATACTTGGAACAATTTTTTTAAACCAAGTTGAGGATCTGAGTTTGTTTGATGCTTTTTATTGTGTTTGTGCTACTATTACTACTCTGGGATATGGAGATAAGAGCTTTTCGACAAAATGGGGGCGTTTATTTGCTTCGTTTTGGATACTGTTGAGCACGATTTGTTTGGGTCAGTTATTTTACTCCCTTGCTGAATTATATACAGAACAAAGGCGAAAATCTATGTTCAGATGGGTTCTAACTCGGGAGTTAACAAATTCAGATTTGCAGGCTGCAGATCTTGACCATGACAGTGAAGTGAGGTAAGTTGTTATTTAAATTCATACTTCGCGTTCAAAAGACTTAACGAAAGATAGAGCATAATGAAATAAAAAGATCTATATAATCGATAGCAATAAGTTGAGTATATGCTTTAGTCATGTTAGTACGTGTACGTTCCTATGCTTAGTCTTTTAGCCCTATCAGATATTTATAACTGACCCCAACTCGTTTGGGACTGAGGATGTATGTTGTTGTTGTTGTTGTTGTTGTTATTTGGCGTTTAAGTTTTTTGGGCTATATCCTAATCACTTTCATTTTCTTTATTTAGTGCTGCAGAATTTATTGTCTATAAACTTAAAGAGTTGGGGAAGATAACTGAGGAAGATATCTCTGTAGTAATGGAGAGCTTCAAAATGCTTGATGTTGATCATTCAGGCACATTGACTGAAAAGGATATTGCATTATTACACTCGTCTCGATCCAAAAGTTGATAATCAACCCCTTTAATAGATCTGATTTGATTAAGTTTTTGTCATAGATCATAGAAAGATTCTAACGATGACTGAAGCCTCTATCTTGAAGGGTCGTACATGTTCCTGCAGCTCAAATGAGTATTCTTGTTTATACAGTTACGGCTATAAATACTTTTTTGTTCGTATTAACAAAACATCCCCTTTTTCTTCGTCGTGAACAAACACAACCCCTACACATGCACACCTAGGAGCACCCCTTCAAATCCATACAAGACTCAAGTAGGCGAGCCAAGGTGTTTATTGCTCTTTCCTTGCAGCTATTTCCTTTAGAGGTTGGTTCACAAGTACAACCTTTGTAACTTCATGGTATACTCATGGATTGATCATTATTTGAAAGGCTGCAATATATTAACTGCCGCAGTTTTCTACTCCTAATAGTTTAGCTTGATCAAGATCAAATTTATTCATCAAAGTGCTTCTCCGATTGTTGAAGACATTTCTTTTCAACCGGGAACGAAACAAGGTCGCTACTAATAAGTTAATAAAGTTTTTTATTATGATTCGTACTCGCTACAGCGTTGGCATAACTGGTAAAACTATTGTCATGTGACCATGAGGTCACGGGTTCGAGCCGTGAAAACAAACTCTTGCAGAAATGCAGGGTTAGACTGCGTACAATAGACCCTAATGGTCCAGCCCTTCTCTGGACCCCGCACATAGCGGGAACTTAGTGCACCGGGCTGCCCTTTATTCGTACTCGCTGGTACACAATACCTTCGTTTGCGCGTGTGGAATTGCGTAGTAATGAAAAATCAATTTGAATGTTTTGCAATTTCAATCCTATGCACTTGCTATTGGGAAATGTATCATAGATATACTCCATAACCTGTCACAATTTCAAACTATTGGAGAATATAAGTTAAGGCATGTTAAATTTGAACTGGATTGAGACAAGCGTTACATTTCCAACATCATCTTAGTAGTTCTTTAAACTGGACAAGAATGCACATTATCAATCACCAACTATAAACTGGACACCAGAAACCAAACTTTAAGATTAAAATCGCCAATCGAATATCAGAAGTCTTCCAGTTGCTGCTGGTGCCCTGCAAGAAAATTCAGTAGTCCTTCACTCTCTTTTGGATTGGAGAAGTCAACAGCTAATGGTGATATATTGCTGAAGGCAAGTATTGTGATCAAAAGTAGAGTTGTAGAGAGGACAAGAGGCCAGAAATAAGATAGAATGTTAGCAAAGTTAGGTGCCAAAACAAAGAAGAAAGTAAGAACAAATGATGCAGCAAATAATGTGACAATATGATTCTTGAACTGCAAAAGCTTGGTAAAGATTTCCATTGGGGTTTATTTAGAGTTTCAATCAAACACAAAATGGACTTTCTGAATGAAAAGGAGGGAGAGAAGAAGAGGTTTTTGTCTTTGCCAAGATTCTTTGTTCAAAGTGACAAGACTTTGTTTTGGCTCCAAATTGTTTCCAAAAGCAATCCTAATCTTTGATACCTTTACATTCAGT
Organism: Nicotiana otophora; assembly: GCA_000715115.1. Taxonomy (NCBI): domain Eukaryota; kingdom Viridiplantae; phylum Streptophyta; class Magnoliopsida; order Solanales; family Solanaceae; genus Nicotiana; species Nicotiana otophora. The sequence continues at coordinate 81,969 of AWOL01S0021430.1, read as the reverse complement.
TTTATCTATATGGATTGTGTGTCTAATTGCCTTAGATTTCCTTATGTTGAGGGATATGCTAAGATTAAAAAATTTATGAGAAGGGGAAACCTCTCAACTTAGGCTTTCAGAAATATGTTTAAGGAATGTTAAGATCACAATCATTGAAAAAAAAAAAAAAGCAGCCCGGTGAAATAGGCATCCGCGTTTAAGCATGGTCCGTAGAAGGCCGCACCCTTTGGGTGTAATGTAGACGGTCTACCCTAATACAAGCATTAGCAGCTGCTTCCATGGCTCGAACTCATAACCTATAATCACATTAGGTGGCTGCTTCCGGTTTACCCTAATGTTAATCACAATCATGTCCCTTTTAATATTGCATATTGAAATTGTGGACTCAAGGAAGGCATAAAGCCATTAGCTTTGAGCTTTAAAGGAAATTTTGAAGACCAAAGCAACTACTAGAAATTGTAGATTTTAAGTTTTACCGATACAATCAGATCACTTAGTACGGAATTTGTTAATAATATTAATATATGATGCAAAAGACAAAAGCTTACAATGGTGTATTTTGACAGAATTCTAGCCTCAAAATAAGTAAGGACCCGTTTGATCATAGATTTTGCCAAAAATAAATTTGGATTTTATTTGTCAAACACATGTTTGACCATAAATTTTGCCTATATTTTGGCAAAATCCCAAATATCACTATTACATTTTTAAAAAATTACCCCAAACTTTTATATTTTATAAAAGAGCCCACAATATTTTATTTTGTAACAATGTTGCTTCGTCTTCTCGGTCATCTGATAGTGTATCGTGTAGTTCATTATAAAAACGATAATTTCGTATCAAATTTATTTATGTTCAAGACTATGGTTTGCGATAATATAATGAATGTTATTGATAATGGTATTGTTGGGTATTTGTGATAGTTTTTAGAACTTGTGGGTATAAGTCATGTTTCATGTTTTTCCAAAATAAATTTGGGAAATGTGTTTTGAAAACTGATGTCCAAACACATTTTCATCTTCAAATCAAACTTCACCCAAATCAGATTTTTCAGAACAAATTTAGGAATCTATGATCAGACGCTAGCTAAGTTTCATGAGATTTTTGCCTTCAAAGCCTAAAAAAGGGTTTTGACTCATTCAATTTCTTTCTCCCTACCAAAATTTATTATTGGATGGGAAAAATAAAAGTAGAGAATAAAGGGAAAAAATATGGAGAAATTAAAATAAAATTCTATGATAATGAAGAAAGAAAGTGATAGCTAGCTCTAAAAAGATAAGTCTTAATTTGGAGGTTTTTGGTGAGATATTTTAAGGAAATATACACATCAATACCTACTACAAAGACACTGCCCTTGATGTTAATTGTGTTAGTCCATTGATAAAGATTTGACCCTTTGACACATTGATATAGTGCATATATTCAATTACATTAATTATCAACTAAAGCACCATTAATAATCCAATACCATTGCTATTAGTGGCTTGTAAATAAGCAAACCAGAAAATGATTATCTTCTAGAAAATTTGAAATTCTTAGAGTTCAATAATGTACACTAATATCATGATATAGATAGGATCTATTTCATTATCAGTCCAGTTTATGGGATTATTTTCTTTTAATTTTTATCTTTTTTTAAAATAATCTATTTTTAAATTTAAAAATAATTTAACTTGTATTTTTTATTTTACTCTTAATGAAAAAAATTTATAGTCACACAAAATGTTATGTCATGTCTTAAACCGCACGTTTCAGAACTTTTCCGTTCTTTCGTTAGCTTTATTCCCAGTTAACAAAATCACATACTCCCTCTGTTTCAATTTAGATGACACACTTTTCTTATTAATCTGTTAAAAAAAGAATGACATATTTTTATAATTGAAAATAATTTAATTTTAAACTCTTCATTTTACTCATTTTACCTTTAATGAAAAGTTTTTATAACCGCACAAATATCATGGCCCCACAAAACTTTTACCCTTTAAGTTTTTAAGACCACAAGTTTCAAAAATCTTTTATTTTTCTTAAATTCCGTGCCGAGTCAAATTATCTCATCTAAATTGAGACAGAGAGATTAAGATGAAACAAATTAAGTACTAGTTTTTTTAAAAACAAATTCAGCGGAGGGGATAGAGAGAAAACAGAACAAGTAGATAAAGAAAAAGATTATTTTACTTAAATACTGCAAATTTTAGACCATACTTAAATATAGTTTGAATCTTAAGTAATTGATTTTTAACCGTAGAGCGAAGTAGAGATGCTAACATGACTATTTGCGTGAAGTCCTATCAAGAAAAAATATACTTAAGGAGTTAAGGTACCATTAATGGAGTGATACATAAGTAATATAAAAACAGAAAGAGAAAAAAAGGGATAGAAAAGAAGGATGAAATTATTAGGAATTCAATATTAGAACCGAATCCTTATCATAATTTACCTACTTAAAGCTAATTATCAAAAGATATTATTAAATAGAAATTATAGAACCTTTACAACTTAGCTTGAAACTCCTTTGAGGTCACTTTCAGAACTTTATTTTTAGTAAAAAATGCGATGAGAATATATATATTAATTAATGATGATTAAATGAGATATATATATATATATATAGATAGATAGATAGATAGATACATGTCATTTATCTATTGGTTTGGTGTAAAAAAGCAATGAAAATAAGTTTTGTATCTCGTAAATACTTTTTCATTTTATCACCTAAGTATGGTTAATTAATGTGTAGTATCACCTTATTTATTACTTAATTATGGTAAAATATACTAATTTAGAGTAGACATACACTAGGTCAAATTCGAGTGGAGGCAAAAACTATTACTAGGTGATTTCTATTTATTTTTTCAAGATTTGGTTGACAGAATTACCAAATATCTATTGCTAGTGGAGATAACAGACATTCCGTAAAATTAGTCGAGGTGCATGTAAGTTGACCCGAACACCACCGTTATAAATTTTAAAAAAAAAAACTGTAGTGAGACTCTTTATTCTAAAGGTGTGTTTTCTTTTGCCTCACCAAAACATTGATCATGTACAGCTTGAATATTGCCATTTGCCAAGTGTCATCCACCTATGAGAAGCTTTATATAATATATCTACAAGGGAAGTATCAGTGTATGGTTTTTTCTTTGCCCAATTGCTCTTATCTTCAATTATATTCTAATCATTCATACTTAAAAGCAACTCAGTTTGTTTATGTACTTTAAAGCAAACTCAGTTTAAACCCTTTTCAATTATTTGTTTTCAACACCTCATTCTCTTTGTATTTTATCAATGATTCCATGATTTTAAGGAGTGTTTAACGCTCAAGCGATTTATTTACTTCTCAAGTAGGAAGTGCTTTCCATCAATATTTGGAGATTATGTTTGGGAAATATCACATCAATATTTCCCCTACTACACAGAGGCGGATCGAGTATTTCAAGATAATGAGTGCACTATTGTGAAGAGATTGATTTACAATTTATATTTAACATGTTTAACTTTAGTCTCTTACCATGAAACCACTATACTTTTAAAATTATAGGTTCAAAATTATATTATTTTTGATATTCTAGTGATTTTCACATATATATCTATACTCCGCCCCGAAAATAAGACCATCCAGAATGGAGAAATTTGAACCCAATTCCGCTTGTAGAGATGCACCCAATAATTATTGCACCATAGGAGTTTTTGAGTATAGGTGCACACACATATATTTAAGTAATTTTAAAAAAATATAATATCATTATACGTGATTTAGGGAAAGGAGTACGGGTTCACATGAACCTATATTCCTTAACATATATGTACGCCCATGCCGCTACTTAGCGAAGTGATGGGATGAATGGTATCATTTCACCCTTATACATATGCCTCATATTCGAGTCTTGAAAATAAATTTTTTTGATAGAAAGCATTTCCCCTTAAATAATACTATGCAACGCGAATTTGAATTAGTTATGCCGGTAGGTTCCGCGTACTAGATGGGTAAACAAAAACAATTCTCTTTCCCTAAAAGGAAATAGGGACAGAATAGAAAAAAGAAAAGAGCTCTATTTTAGAAATGAAACTTGATTACCTACCACCCCTTTTCTGCTTCAGGAAAGCTTCAAAAAGCAAAGTCCAGATAAGTGTAGGACAACTTAGCCTTTATTCCCTATAATTTGTCTTGTTTAGTTTAATTTTACTTATTTTTTGTAATAATATTTCGTGTACTCCATTTTTAAAATTATTTCTTTATAATTTGTTCCACTAAAGACAAACTTAAAGAATATGTTACAGCTAAACCATACAAACTAGTAAGCATAAAAAAAGAGTGTGAAGCACATAGAGATTTTGTTCCATATAATCATTACTATCTTTTTTAAAGTTGAGTAATTAAACTAAGAAAAAGAATGTGGAATTACATTAAAGTTTCAAATAAATGGAAATATTATACAGTATCCATTCACTAAAAAAAATAAAAGATATTAATAATCAAAATGGAAGGAATTAAGAACAGCTAAGCTAGTTTTGATTTGTTATGTTCTGAGGTTTGCTTCAAAAGAAGGGAAGTGCATCCTCTCAATTTCACACAATTTCTTTATAAGTAATGGACTCTTTAAATAGCTACAATTACAAAGCCTATGATTCACTACTTAATTATTATCATAGTCATTTGCCTTCTTTCTTAGTACCTTAAGTTTTCAAGTGTTGCATTATAGTTAGAAGTTATAACAACAGAAGACAAAAATGTCAGGAATATATGAACTTGGGATTGAAGAATTTTTTGTTGCTCATCCTGATCCTGTTATCTTGGAACTCAATAATTTGCAGAACCAACTCAAAGGTTAAAAACTACTTTTAGTTTTCACTTTCTGTGTTTCTTGATTATGATGCTAGCTGATGTATGTATTCCTATATTGCTATGACAGTATTGTGCCTTTAATAGAAGTGTTAGAAGTTGCTATATTATCTTACTGTTTATTTTGAAGAATCTTCTTTTCTCATAATCTAACATGCTTCAGTGATGAATAAAAGGGTAGCCCCGTGCACGAAGCTCCCACTATGTGTGGGTCCGGGGAAGGGTCGAGGAACACAGTGAGTCTTATGTACGCAATCTTACCTTACATTTCTGCAAGAGGTTGTTTTCGCGATTTCAACTCGTTACCTCCTGATCATATGGCGGCAACTTTTACCGTTGCGCCAAGGCTCCCCTTCATGATCCCGCTATGCGAGGGTCCAAGGATGGGTCGAATCTCATTGGGTCTTATGTATGCAGCCTTACCTTATATTTCTTTAAGAGGTTGTTTCTGCGGCTTCAACTCGTGACCTCCTGGTCGCATGGCGGCAACTTTTAACAAGTTTATGTTTGTTTTCATGCTATTGAATATTTGATTTTCATGTTAGAGCACAGACGTTCAATATTGTGAACCAATGACAACTACATAAAACAATCCAAGAGTTGGGTTGTTTTCTAAGTTTGTTGTGGTTCTGTCTGTCCAGCTTGTCTTAACATAGGCCAAATAATAATTTAATGATCTGCATTTTTAAACAGTTACAGTCATAGCCTTAAACCTGTAATTTTCACTGCATAAAAGTTTGCGTATAACCATTACATAGTTTTGGGCTACAATGTCCTAAAGTCCTGACTTTGGCTGTAGTGTATTATTTTTGGTAACTGGCTTTTCTGAAGCTTCAATGGTTCCATGTACATGCCTATAACACACTGCACCGATATAAAGGACAGCCTGGTGCACTAAGTTCCCGCTATGCTTGGGGTCGGGGGAAGGGCTAGACCACAAGGGTATATTGTACGCAGCCTTACCCTGCATTTCTACAAGAGGCTGTTTTCACGACTCGAACTCGTGACCTCTTGGTCACGTGGCAACAACTTTACCGGTTATGCCAAGGCTACCCTTCACTGCACTGATATAAGAGACAAAATTTAGCTATTGATTTTCAATTTCATTAGAGAAAGATCGCGAACTGGTAGCAGCTCAAAGTGAAATTAAGGCTCTGAAAGCAACAGAAGTGCTCAAAGACAAGGCTCTTGAAGAGGTACTCTCAAAAGAAGACCTTCATAAAGATGCATTTGCTTGTTATATTTGAGCTATTACTATAATGTATTGATAATCCAATTCCTATTTTCCACAGCTCGGAAATGAATTTCAGAGATTGGAGGGAAAGCTGAAAATCAGCGAAACGCTTCTCGAACAAAAGGTATGTCATCTCATCATTCTTGTAAAGTTGTGCGATTCAAAAGCAACCATTTCTTTACCAAAAAGGGCACATAAATAATTGGCTATGACTGCAAATGCAGAATCTTGATATCAAACGACTCGCTAATGAGAAAAAAGAGGCACTGGCTGCACAATATGCTGCTGAAGCAACTCTTAGAAGAGTATATGCAGATCAGAAGGACGACGATTCTCCTCCTCTCGAGTCCATTATTGCTCCTCTCGAGGCAGAGATTAAGATGTATAAGAATGAGGTACTTTACAATTATAAATTCATTCCAGGCATGGGCGTAGCCAGGGATGAACCCCCTTCGCCTGAAAATTACATTATATATACTTGGCCAAAATTAAGTTTTATGTATATATAGTAAAAGTTGAATCCCGTGGACTTCTTTGTATATTTACTTCTTTATATTTTAAACCTCCTTACTGAAATTCCTGGCTCCGCCACATTTCCAGGTGCTTCATTTTCTACAATATTTGGTGGCATTAACTTCTTTTCTCTGTCGCTTTTCTAGATTGCAGCATTACAGGAGGATAAAAGGGCTTTGGATCGACACACTAAGTCAAAAGAAGAAGCTTTGCTTGAAGCAGAAATGATACTAAAAAGTGCTTTAGAAAGGGCATTAATAGTAGAGGAGATTCAAAACCAGAACTTTGAACTTAGAAGACAGATTGAAATCTTCCAGGTAGGAAATTTCAACCAACTCCATTTTGTAAAAGCAGATTAGTGTATGGCCTAACATGAATTTCTCTCAATTCAGGAGGAAACCAAAATACTTGACAAGACGAATCGTCAAAAGATTCTTGAGGTGGAAAAGCTTAGCCAAACCATTATAGAACTCGAGGAGGCAATTCTTGCTGGAGGAGCAGCAGCTAATAGACTTCGTGACTACAAACGACAAATTTCTGAATTACAAGTAAAAACCATGCATACATATTTGGTAATAAGACTAGTCGAGTCTGTTATAGATCATAAGACATGAGCTTTTCCCAATCTTGTAGGAGGAGAAGAGGACATTGGAAAGGGAACTAGCAAGAGTTAAGGTTTCAGCAAACCGAGTAGCAACTGTCGTGGCAAACGAGTGGAAAGATGAGAATGACAAAGTTATGCCTGTAAAACAATGGCTAGAAGAGAGAAGGCTGTTGCAGGTTATTAAAGCATAACATTCAACTGCAAATGAATAACATTTCAAACTCATCTATTACAATTCTTGAAATAGTATTCGCCTTGGCATTGTAGGCTGAGATGCAACGACTGAAAGACAAATTAACCATATCAGAGAGAACAGCCAAGGCAGAAGCACAACTAAAGGTGAGCTTATTTATTGAAAATAAACTGATGTGTTTTATCCTCATTCTGTCAATGTTTTGCTATAGGATAAGCTGAAACTGAGGCTCAAGACACTCGAAGAAGGCTTGAAACAAGCGCTCAACGTCTCTGTCAATCCCAATAGAAACCATGGATCCACAAAAATTCAAAAGACCAAACACTTTTTTGGTGTTATATCAAGCAATACCGGAATAAAGAAGAGATCTACATCACAACCAAGGGTATCCACCATTAGCCGAAACACTAAGCAGGAAAACACGGATCAAAGAAGCGATGATACTTCTGGAGAAATGAAGCAAGTCATTAGTCTGAAAAAGAAGACCTTATGGGATTCTCGAGATAAGAACGTTGACAATGTTGGAAAAGAAAATGCAGAAATGAATAGCAAAGAAATCACACATGCACAGAAAATCAAGAATCCAGGAGATGACAAAGAAGAAAACAAGACTAGTCGAAGCATGGAGAGCGATAACGATGATATAGTATCAGGTTTTTTGTATGACCGGCTACAGAAAGAAGTTATCTGCTTAAGGAAATTTTGTGAGACAAAAGAGTCTGCTTTGAATACTAAAGATGAAGAAATTAAGGTGAAGTATTACCGTAAAACAAAACTCTATTGCTCTTATTCATCTTAAAGTCCTTGCACACACTTTATCTTCTTCCTTTTATCATTTATCAATCTGTTTGGTGTTTTCAGATGCTAACTAAGAAGATCGAGACGCTGTCAAAAGCCATAGAAGTCGAAGCAAGAAAACGAAAAGTTAAGCAACAAGGTCAGTGAGAACATCTTGAAGATTCATGTAAAAAAGCAGAAAAAGTGATCTTGGGTCATCAGTGTTAACTGTTGCATTTATTGTATATACAAAGAGGTGAATAGTAATCACGGGAATAAAGATCCAAAATTCATTTGTAATTTGTAAAGTGAGTGACTAACTCTGTCACAACTGGATGGTAATTCTTTTGTTTTAGTTTCTTACTTTTCCCCCATTGCCCGGTCTTTGTACAGTTATTTTCAGCTTTAGATTCAGATGAGTAAGAATAATTGAAAGTTTGGTCCTTTTTGTTAATACCCACAACTCCTACAGCAGAGTGCTTCTTGTTTTCTCCTATGTTGCTCGGACTCTCCAAAATGTCTCCGGTGTGTGTCGGATCAGATACGGGTGCGGCAGCATTTTAGAGAGTCCGCGCAACACAGATTTTCTCCAATAACTATACAATTATGTCATCATATTAAAAATGATCTCCATTTCAGACTTCTCCCTTTCCAAAATAATGTGGAGAAATCAAGAAACAGAAGTTGTCAACTTTGCACCTATAATGAAAGGAAAAAAAGAGTGCTCATCTTCTTGTTATAACTACTCTATAACTCTACTAGTAAGGAATGTGGTGGGATCGACATGATCCTCCCACCCTTAATCAGAGGTATCGAGTTCAAGCCTTGAAATAAAACTTCCTGGTAAAGAGAACTTTCCCCTTAAACTAGTCGGGCTAATAGATTCCGGATGCCAGATGGTCGAAAAAAAAGACTCTATAACTCTGGAATAGTAGCTAAAGAAGGCTTCCACCTTTGACAATCATCTCTTACTCTTAAAGACTGAACTGGGATTTGTCCACATTGGAGCTCTTTTACATTATTTACAAGCAGCTCTAACTGTTGTTTTGTAAGGACAATCTTGATTCTCTGGTTCTTGCAACTATCACTCATGTCATTACATAGAGATCTAGGTGAATCATATCTCAGCTTTTGGTTATTGGCTAAATCTTTTAACTCTTCATTTTCTTGATTCAGAGATGAAGAAAATAGTGTATCAATACAATTCCCCATGATTAATTGCATTGAACAGTTATGATTTATGACCTAAACCATCTCTATTTATAGTGCTATTATAACAATATTGATACCATGTCTAAGACAAAGAAACGTGCATGCCACCTTTAAAACCTTCCCTTTTTTTTTTCTAGCAAAAGCAACTTCTAGTTATTTAAAATTGTGCAACCATCCATATTTTAACTGGATTTAAGTTATATACATTAATAGACGAACTTTTTGACTCATTAGCTTGTTATAGTAGGCTACCAATCAATATTATTCTATAAAGTTATCAATATGTAATTACTTTTTAAATGACTTGATTCTAAAAATTCTTTTTAAACTATCGATTTATTTAATTTAAACTCGATCAAGAAAGAGTGAAGTATTATATGGAATAAAGAACTCATCAAAGAGGCTCTTGAGCTATGTTAAGGCTTCTCTACTAGGTTGACGTTTACCAAATAGGAGTTGTATATTACAAAGTTTTTCCTAAGTCAGAGGCCTGCATCATTTTATGTATATTATACCTAATGAGAACGCAAAAGTCCCACAATATTGTCAACTCAATGTCGGCATCCCAAAGATGAAGGAGGCAAAGAATGTTAAAATTTTCTTATTCAAGCTTTATCTTTTCTTGATATAGTAAACTCCATTCCCAAACTCACTCTCCAAAAGTTCCATGAAAACTAGTTATAAGTTCTCCTCTCCATTGAAATGAAGGCCGTTATGTTCATTACTAAATATAAACAACACAAATACAAAGTGGAAAATAAAGAAATTAATAATAGAAGATATATTATACCACAAAGTAATATTTAAAAAATGGGCAATGATTAGTGAAGTACTTTTCTTTAATCAAATAGTATACCAACTACATAACAAGACAGTCAACAAGCCATCTGGTCACCTACTTATTATTCTCTTTCTGCACTTTTTTTCTTTAAAAGGAAACTATACCTTGTACATCGTATGTGAAATTAATGAATACAATAATAATACAAAGAAAAGGCATTCACATGGGCCCAAAACTTTGTTTTGGACACATTTAAAAGCCCAATAAAGAAAGTACAAAGTAGGCCCACAATGATTGGGTCACATTACATAATTGTGCAACCTGTAGCATTTTCTTCACTAAAGTATTCACTGTTAACATAAGGGCCCTTTCCGTAACCAGATGGGCCTGGTCCAGGCCCATATCCATATGAGTAGTTACCGTAGTATGGGGTCGGGGCCTGTGGCACTGGTGTTCCATAATACTGATAACATGGGCCTCCGGTATAATAACATTGGCCACAACCGCATCCATGTGCCGCCTGTGGGTATCCTTGGACCGGCATCATCATCACTGGCTCTGATACCCACGGTGTTGCTACCATTGCAGCTGTAGGACCGTCTTTGGGCTTTTCGGGATCTTTTTGTTTGGGCTTGTCAATTATGGTCGGCTTTTCTTGTTTCGGCTTCTCGGTATCTTTTGCTTTGTCTTTGGGCTTTTCGGGCTCTTTCATTTTGTCCTTGGGCTTTTCGGGCTCCTTGGGCTTTTCAAAGGTGACAGTCTTACCTTTCTCAGTCTCCTTGGGCTTGTCTTTGGGCTTTTCAGGCCCTTTGGGTTTCTCAGGCTCCTTGAGCTTTTCAGGAGCTTTGGGCTTTCCAGGCTCTTTGATCTCAATACTTTTGATTGCTTTTCCTCCTTTACAACACAATTTGTCACGAATTTTTTCAGGACTGCAACATACTACAGTAATGGTGACAGTATTGGCCTTCTCATCATACACTTGGTCTCTAACTTCTGCAATTTAAATCATTTCAACATCAAATACACTAAAAAGGTTATTAAACAAAAGAAACTTTTACAATAATCAACCAAAAGATATTTGTAGTAACACTTCGTACAAAATGAGATTTATAATCTTGAAAATAACATAGGTTATCCGTAAGTAAAAGTAAGCTGACAATAATTCTTTTTACACAAGTGATGTATATAAGTTAAAGTCAAGTCCGAAAAAGACTGGAATTCAAGAAAAAAGAATCTCACGGGGCATTTTGCAGAGAATTTTCTTGGCCTTCTTGTAGCAACAGGGGCATTGAAGATCAACCTTGAGCACCATTATGGTGGTCTGTTAAGAAACCAAAATAAAAAATAAATAAAAAATCATAGTGTTATTCATGAAGGAAAATGTGAAAATCAACGCTAGAGACTTCAAAAGTGGATCCAAATGCTAATGAGTTATTGAACATGTAATAATGATCCCTTTTTTTGGTATTATAAGAAAGAAAGAAAAAATAAAAAATACAACAACAATTACGAGCCCTCCGATTTGAAGGCGGACTTAAAAAGCCACCTACAGACACTGGCGGAGGCAAGATTTCCGTAAGAGGGGATTAAAAAAAAGTTAAAAAGTTAAAAGAAATTATAGCCAATGAGAATTGAACCAGTTATATCCTCTTTACCACAAAATTATGATTTTAGATTGTGTCAAGAGCATTCAAAATATAATATATAGAAGTAAAAAAATAAATTTTATCTTATATATACAATGTAAGGAAGTTCGGGTGAACTCCCTTCCGCCCCTAAATCCGTCCCTGCCTACAGACGTTTCTTCAGTCCCAAAAAGTTAGCACCGGCTAAGAAAAAAGAAAACAAATATGATAAAAAAGACTAGCATTACCTTCTCAGTGTTGTCACCACCCATGGTTCAGACTTGAAAGTGTAGACCAGAGAAATAAGAAGATGGATCTGAATCCACAGAAAAACAAATAAGGAGGAGAAAAAGGATGTGGTATTAATAGTATGAAAGAATGATAAGGAGAAATGACTTAGGAAAGAGGTAAGTAAGTTAGGAAAGGAGAAGGAATTTGTTGAAATTCATGATATCATCAATTGATTTTTTGGCAGCTTCTAGCTAGGAGTTGAATTGTTTTTTGTGTGTGTGGGGCGGCCTACGATTGCTGACTATATACTCTCGTTTGCATGTGCTGGATTTGATTGTTACACCTCACCTTTCCATTTTCTTTCAAACCAAAAATAATTTATTAATAGTAGGAATACTAGTGATGTGTAATTTCTTAGTTTAACCATGTGATATTTAAAGCCCATTAATACTCACAATAAACTCAATATAATCTCACAAGTAGGGTATGAGAAAGATAGTATATGTGCAGACGTTACTCCTACCTTGTGGAAGTAAAGAAACTTCCGATAGACGCTCAACTCAGAAAAAATAATGTCACATCATAGTAAAAGAAATACAATAAAGGAAAAGTGATTAAAAAAAGCATTAACAATAACATGATAATAAGATAACCGAAACAAAAGAGACAACCGGTAGTAATAGAGTTTTAAGTGTAAGAAAATCAGTGAATAATAATGATACTACATGTATTAAAAGGAAAAGTTCGATTACCTACTAACATTCCTAATTCCCGACTTCCGTACTCTCCTATCAAAGTCATGTTCTCGGTAAGCTACACATGTGTCATGTCATGTCTTATCACTTCTCCTAATACTTCTTTGGACTACCTCTAACTCTCCTCAAACCTACCATGACCAACTTCGTACACCTTCTCGCTGGGGCATCTTGGCACCTCCTTTTCACATACCCGAACTATCTCAATCCTGTTTTGCATCTCATATCCACTACGGGGCCCATTTATCAATTAATTTAAATTCAAATTGAATAGACTCACAAAAAAAAAAAGGATAAAATACTCTATTAAAAAGTTTTTGATTCTCAAAACTTAAATTTGAGACGTCATGTTAAAAATGAACAGATCTCAACTATCCCACTGTACTCTTAATGATTACTAGTGATTGTATAGTACAAAAAAATAAAAAATAGAGTAGGGAGTGGTTTAGTTTGGTTAGTGCAATAATGGAAGATGTACCCCCACATGGCAGGTATGCTTAACCCCTGATTCTAACAGCTAATTTGTTCACTTGTTTCTTTTACTTTGGAATTTTTGGATATTATATTATGTACTAATCATAAACCTTTTAGTAACAATTTTCAATTTATTTTTCTTTAATTTGAAGCAACAGCAAAAAAGTGCTGAAGAGAGTTGTCGTCCTAACTTCTCAAAATCTACCATTCTCGAAATTCAAGCTACCTAATAAAATCAAATTATAACACAATGAGAGCAGTAACGCTTCAATCTCAAATAAATTAAAGTCGGCTATATATTCTTATTGATCATCTTTATCTAATAAAATTCATATCCTACCAACATTATGCAAAATAGAAATAAAATGTACCAGAATTTTTTTATATTTTTAACTGGCATAAAAATCGATACTAGGGCGAAAATACTCCTAGTGAATATTAACTGCTATACATGTAATACAATTCAAACAATATAATAGTGAAATTAATTAAGTTCTTTTACACCATCAATTCATATAAATTTAAATCTAAAAGAAAGCAAAAATTCCTAATCAGTCGTACATAATTTGTTATAGACATACTTATCTTATTGCTATACAAAGATGGCAAAATGTTATTGAAAGCCACTCAAATAAATGTGCCCATTTCAGTAGTTGGAGATCAACAAAATAAACTTTTATTATATTATCAAACCTAAGATTATATATAATTAAAAGACGTCTTTCTGGTATTAATAGAACTGAAAATGCATGAACAAATTACGTAAGGCGTTAGGAAAAATATTGTATACAAACTGAACTAGTTAATAACTACTTTAAGTTTTAATTTAAATGACAGGAGATGGAAAGTGCCACATATATATATATCTAAATAATCAACCAGTTGTCCGAATCTTTTTGGTGTGAATTCGGTGTCAAATTCGTCTCTTTTGTCGGAAATTTAGTTTTATGATGCATTAATCATTACAAAAGCTATTTTAACTAGTATATATGGTTTTTTTAATAAAAAATTATCAAAATAATACAGGAAATTAATAAACAAAATACTGAAGATTTCTATTGGGTTCTTCTTAGAGGCGAAATTAAGATTTGAAGTGTGTGGGTTTTAAATTTTAAAATAAAACACTGCCTAGCAGAAATCGAACCCCCATCTTTACCCGTGAACCCACAGTCCTTATCGTTGATCCAAGACCTCTTTTGTTACTGGGTTCGGTAGTGTATACTTACATAGATTTAATAAATATTTTAATACAAATACAAAATTACGAAAAAAATCACCGAATTTGCCCGAACCCGCATCCACTGTTGTAGCTCCGCCCCGGTTCTTCTCTTCCAGTCCAACTTCCCTGTGTACCCCCTTTGAACAATATTTTTTCCTACTTCTTAATCGACTAATAGTACAGCCTACTTTCAATGCCCAAAAAGGCACTACAACTGCTGATGTCACATGAAAGTGACACATGCTTTCACAATTCACAGGTGCCTCTTTTGACATATGTGCTTTACGTAAATATTTTCTTCTTCAACATAAACTTCATAGCATACAAAAAAAACTCATTTGTGTAAACTTAATCATTACCTTTATTGTAAATTAAAATTTATCCAACTTTAACATATTCATTTGTAAATATATTATATAAAATAATAGTAGGTCCTTTTTGGATAAACAAAATAAGCTTGTTTTGTAAATTAAAACTAAATTTTTTTATTTCCGTCATTGTAACTTAAAATTGATTTACCTTTAGCATATTCATCTCTAAAATCTTATAGAAATAATAGTAATTATTTTGGGTAAAAGAATTTTGGTTAGAGTAAAATAGAGTCAATTTAAGGTAAAAAAAAAGTATTATTCACTACTATGACAAATGAATAAATAAAGAGATAATTACAACAACAACAACAACCCAGTATAATCCCACTAGTGGGGTCTGGGGAGGGTAATGTGTACGCAGACCTTACCCCTACCCTGGGATAGAGAGGCTGTTTCCAAAATGACCCTCGGCATCCTTCCCTCCAAGAACTCCCCACCTTGCTCTTGGGGTGACTCGAATTCACAACCTCTTGGTTGGAAGTGGAGGGTGCTTACCATCAGAGCAACCCACCTTGTCATCATTAGATTATTATATACTTTATTATGCTTTTTAGTACTATGAAAAATAAAAGTTCATAATTAGATTGTGTTAATTATTACTATGATAGGGAAAGGACTCAACAAAAAATTATATACCATTATTATACTTTTCACTTACCCGTGAGAAGAAGAATGGTTTGTAAATAAATTTTACTAATTGATAAATAAATGCAACTATATATGATTATTGTTCCTTTCAATTATTGGAGGAAAAAGTCTGTTAAATTACTTGTGTTCATTGTTAGTATGACAATTTGATAATTAAATAAATAAAATGGATTATTCAATAAAACTTGTAAACGTATAAAGTACTCCTAACTTGTAAACTTAAGTGACAAGAATCTTCACCCTTGGAGTGTATATATCCGGTACTAGAAAGGGGATTGAAAATTTTCATAGTAAAAACATAATCCACCTCTAAAATGGGAGAATATGAAACTCAATAAAGATTTGACAAAAATCTCAAAATGAATTTCTTGTAAACGTATCCCTAAAGAATTTATGCTATAGATAAAAAGATAGAGTATTTATTTTGATAAAAATATCAAAATCACTTTAAATGAATTTTGTGTCTAAGTTGGCAACAAATCTTTTATGTTATAAAAAAGAAATTATGCCATTCAGCATAACTTAACAAAAACTTTGCTCATGCTAATTAGCACAACTTGCTCATAAAACAAACTCCTTCTAAAATTTGACTTCTAAGTAATAGTTGGGACCAACAAAATTATTTAACAAAATTCTTTTCAATTATTTAGGTGATTTAAGATTATAAAATCTCAAGAGGTTCTTTAATAAAAATAATAATATGATGAATTAAATTAAATAGTTGTCCATCTAACTACTTAAATCTAAAAAAAAGCCGATATCTGTAGCATAAATATATAATTCATGTATATATTATGTATAATTATATATTATTAGTATATAATTTATATATATCGGTTAAGAAAATAAATAATAAATTTGACCGTCTATTTGTATAAATATCTCCAAAATTATAGTAATCCAATATTAACATATGCTTATTGGGCCTGTGCGCTATCTGTTACTAATAAGTGAATAAAAGAAATAATAGAGATAGTCGGCATCATTGAATATTGTAGCTTATAGAATTGTTTTTTAAAAACAATATATCACTCATTTCCTTTTCTTGTCGGTGCATCTGCATCTAGAATTTTACAGCACTTAACGGCAAAATTCACAATTGGCCGTTAGCTCCGTAAATTATATTTGCTAGCCAAAATATATATATATATTTTATATATATCATATTGATTAACGTACCTATTTTATTTGGTTCTCTTTAATATATATATATATAT
>AWOL01S0021430.1:28837-63577 GCA_000715115.1 Nicotiana otophora | reverse complement strand
TATATATATATATATATATCATTTTGATCTACTTTAATAACCTTAAATATTTGTATAATTTAAGGATATAATTATAAATCATTGAATGCTAGAATAGAAAAATTATGTAGGTGGAAACTCCTATCCAAATTAATTTTGGATTCATCCTCCCGCACCAACCCGTTGCCACCCATCTCCAATATTTTACAATAATATAATATACAAACCAAAAGAAAACACAACAAAATGATATACAAACCAAAGAAAACGCCAAGTCTGCAGAGTTCTCATAAAAAAGCCTCACAAGTTTCATATTGATAAGTCACCGAATAATCATCACGTTGTTGGGGTGCTTGAAGATAGCATTACCATAAGTTTTCTATTCTCGATTGTTAGATTATGTTAATTTTATCTACTTTTAATTCTTGATGTAGGCATTCTTGATGTAAGGATGACTATGTTAATTGGTAGACCATAAAGCGGTATTTTTTTTTAATCACCTACCTAGGTTTAATATTGTGTAACGGGATATTGTAATTTTATGAGTTAAAAGCTTATTACTTGTGCTTGGCTTCTGAATGACCTAATATTGTCCAAAAAAGTTTCACTATTTTTTTTTAATTACTGTTAGACTTAAATATAGTAGGAGTATTATTTTTCTGTAAAGTAGATTAATATATTTCAGGTTACCAGCTTAATTTAGTTTATTTTTTTTGAGATGGTTCGGGCTGAAAGTACAAGAGGGAGAGAGGGGGTGAATTGTAGCCTTTTTAAATTACTAATCGACTACTCCTCAAATCTAGTCGACTAATACGGAGACAGCCTGCACAATACTGTTAGTACTTCGATTCAATCAAATACTAATCTCGACAAAAAATAATGATTTATAATCAAATATGAAAGCAGTAAAGTAAATGACATCAGAAATTTTATACTGGTTTGGAACCAATGTGGTATCCTAATCCAGTCCCCTTGGGTTGCAAGGAGGTTATCTCTTTAGCTCTTTGTAATATGAGTTGAGTATAGCTTCTGTGATTTTCAGCGTTCACCACCAACGTTTACAAGGTTGGTTTTTACTCGTTCACCAACAACGAACAAGGGTTGATTTTAACACGCTCACCAACAACGCAAAAGGTTGATTTTTACTCGCTCGCCAACAACGACCCTTTGGTTTTCACTCGCTCACCGAAGAAACGAATAATGACACAACCTCTCAGGACACACTGCCTCTCCTATATTTTTCTGTCTCTCTTCACTCTTTTGTGTACACAATAAATCTACTAAAAGTGAATTACAATGCTTATTATGAGTAGAATAAAGAACTTGTAGTTGGGTAGACAATGGCATAGAAAGCTGCGTACTTTTCTTCCTCCATAAATCTTCCTTTTTATAACCTTTTCAACTTGTTCTAGCTATTACACAACCCAAGGAATTTTTGAAGATTCTTCCAATCTTCATGTAGCCGTTTTTTGATGCTTCCTTGAATCTTGGACTAATATTTTGTTTTAGATCTCTTGACCGTTGCTGACATTGCTCTATAAGATAGATTTTGGATATCTTCTGTCAATGCAAATTTTCCTTTTGAATTGAACAATTTGAATTTCCAAGCATGATGTCAATTTCTATTCTTTCCTTGAATAGATCCAATGATTAATATTTCTTTGTAGCATTCCTCTCAAAATAACTCTTTTCTTTTTTGTGGAGTCTCACTTTTGTTGCTTAGTGATGATCTTTATCCCCTTTTAAGACTCCAGTTGTTGTACATTAATTGTACCAATTGTGAGTATAAAATACTCTTCCATTTTCGATACACCATATAATCTTTATGGATATCTACGTGAGAATAGTCATGATGATTCAATCAAGATCTCGTGATTTACTTTTCCATGATTGTAGTAATTAATTATCTTTGATTAATTCCAATAACTCAATTCCTTGGTCTCATGTTTCCATACATCTAACTTCTCTTTCATTGGAGAATATGGATGCTTCTTTCCATTTTGTGGTAATATTTGAATTTCCATAAGAATAGTACTCTTTCTTGAGATAGAATTCAAACATGTTCTCATGAATAAACCATATCCTTGAATTTAAGTACTTCCCAAAATACAGGTAGAAGTAAGAGTATTCTTACTTCTATCGCATCCCGTAGTAAGTATTTTCTTGCCCAAATCTTCTTGAACCTAGACCACTTATTTGTGTCTTCCAAAGTATTCCAGTGAGCTTGATGTATAATCTATTTCCTTTAGTGAGTAAGTACAGATGGATTTTTCAAATCTCTTCCTTGACCAGTATAAAAGATTTGCTCCTTAAAATAAACCATGACATCTTCTTTCAATAAACTATTTCCTTTTTTATAGATCTCAATATATCTTTGTCACGACCCGAAATCTCACTGGTCGTGATGGCGCCTATCTCAATACTAGGCAAGCCGACAATACCAATAGCCCATAATTTATTTTAAATACTGAAAATATAATAATTAAGTTTAAGGGTAAATCACACAATATTGGAAATAAACACACTCCAAAAATCGGTATCACTGAGTACATGAGCATCTATACATTTAAAGTTTGGGAAAACCCGGTCTATAATAATCTGAGACCAAATACAATAAACAAAGGATAGGGAAGGAGAGACAAGGTCTGCGAAATATAGCAGCTACCTCTGAATCTCCAAAAAATCAACTGTGTGAAAGAATCAACACTCAATATGTTCGGAATCACCTGGATCTACACACGAAGTGCATGGTGTAGTATGAGTACAACCAACTCAGTAAGTAACAATAATAAATAAGGAACTGAAAGTAGTGACGAGCTTCTCAGCTAAGTCCAAATACAATACTTTCCAACATAAAAGGATACTCATGCTCTCAAGTTCAACATTTAAAATTTCACAGAAATTTCATATCAAATTTGACCGGAACAGAAAATATTATTTTTTCAAAATTTTCAAAATAGTGATATATGACAGCTGAAATGCAGCAAATAATAAAATCATTGCATCCTCTCAGAGTAACAGTCACTCAGTCCTCCCATTCACTTCAACCTCACAGTCACTCTTTCCTCACAGTTGCTCATTCCTCACAGCCACTCACCACTCGATACTCGGCACTCGGCACTGGCACTCAGTAGGTATTTGCGTTCATTGGGGGTGTGTACAGACTCCAGAGAGGCTCCTTCAGCCCAAGCACTATATCAAGCCAATCATAGCATAAATCAACAAAACATGTTGCGGCGTGCAGCATGATCCCATAAATATCCTCATAATTAGGCCCTCGGCCTCACTTAGTCATCAACCTCTCCAGTCTCTCGGGCTCTCTTAAATCATGATAAGCATCCCAACAACAATGATATGATGCATCAATAATGAATAAGAGAGACTGAGATGTAATATGCGAGTAAAAATCATGACTGAGTATGAAACATCAATTTAGCAGATAATTTAATATGTACACGACCTCTATGGGTCCCAACAATGTCAACACATGATTTAAACATGATTTATAGTTCAATTTCCCTAATACGTGAAAATATGTACGGGTAACAACAATTTATTCAACTACACATATTCATAGAATTGACCCAGTCACAATTCCTACGCCCGTCACCTAGCATGTGCGTCACCTCAAAACCAATTACATAACACATAATTCGGGGTTTCATACCTTAGGACCAAATTTAGAACTGTTACTTACCTCAAACCGTATAATTCTTTATTCCTCTATGCCCTTGCCACAAGAATTGGCCTCCAAACACCTCGAATCTAGCCACAAATAATCTGATTCAATCATTAAAAATTATTGGAATTAATTCCATAAGAAAATACTAATTTTCCAATAAAAATCCGAAATTAACTCAAAACTCACACGTCTCGAAACCAGACAAAAGTTATAAAATTCGAAAACACATTCAACCACGAGTCTAACCATACTAATTTTATGAAAATCCGACCTCAACTCGACCCTCAAATCTTCAAATTAATCCAAGAGGGTTTTCTAAATTTTTCAACTTAATTCACCCATTAAATGATAAATTCAAAGGCATAATCATGAAAATTAACCAAAATTGAATAAGAATCACTTACCCCAAACACCAATGCAAGAATCTCTCCAAAAATCGCCTTCTACCGAGCTCCCAATTCGATTTTGTGTTATGAACTCAAAACCCCAGTTTTGGAACTTTTAATTCTGCCCAGAAATGCCTTTATCGCATTCGCGAAGCACAAAAAATGTGTTGCCAAGGTTCCTTCTTCACGTTCGCGACCTCTTCATCACGTTCGCGATGCCTTCCCATCTATGCCCTTTCGCGTTTGCGAGACACGGGCCGCATTCGTGAAGGCTTAATGCTAGGCAGGCCCCAGCTCCATTTCCTCTTCGCGTTCTCGTTCGTATCCGCCCACTCGCGTTCGCATAGGCTTCCCCAGTCTCTTCTTCGCATTCACGTCTAATTCATCGCGTTCGCGATGGGTAAATCCCAGCAGCCCAAAATCCTTCTTCGCGAGCGCGTGAGACCCTTTCGCGTTCGCGAAGAACAATACTAGACACCAGTTCTAGCAGTTGCAAAACAAGAAAAAATGATCTGAAACCATCCCGGAACTCACCCGGGCCCCCCGAGACCCCAACTAAATACACCAACAAGTCCTAAAATATCATACGAACTTAGTCGAGTCTTCAAATCACATCAAACAACGGTAAAACCACGAATCATACCCCAATTCAAGCCTAATGAACTTTGAAATTTCAAATTTCCACAAACGACACCGGTACCTATTAAATCAAGTCCGATTGACCTCAACTTTTGCACACAAGTCATAAATGACATAACGTACCTATTAAAATTTTCAGAATTGGATTCCGATCCCGATATCAAAAAGTCAATCCCCCTGTCAAACTTCCCAAAAATTCGACTTTCGTAATTTCAAGGCTAATTCCACTACGGACCTCCAAATA
Organism: Nicotiana otophora; assembly: GCA_000715115.1. Taxonomy (NCBI): domain Eukaryota; kingdom Viridiplantae; phylum Streptophyta; class Magnoliopsida; order Solanales; family Solanaceae; genus Nicotiana; species Nicotiana otophora. Next base: position 58,647 of record AWOL01S0021430.1, on the reverse strand, counting down.
TATTTTCGGATACGCTCCTAGGTCTAAAATTACCACACAAATCTATTGGAATTATCAAAATTCGAATCCGAGGTCGTTTATACATAAGTCAATATCCGGTCAACTTTTCCAACTTAAGTTTTTAATTATGAGACTAAGTGTCTCAATTCACTCCGAAATCCTTCCGGACCCGAACCAACTAACTGGTGAGTTATAAAACAACTGTAAAGCATAACTTGAGCTGTAAATGGGGGAACGTGACTGTAATACTCAAAACGACCGGTCGGGTCGTTACAATCTTTGGCTCCTTTCTTGATCTTAAAAAATAATCTCTTTCCATAATATAGATTATACTATACCCATAATATATTTTTTTCCATAAAAAATATATTCTTCCTTGGCCTGGTAATATCTCTTCCATATAGTATCTTCCTTCCACAAAATAATAGATCTTCTCCATGATTTTAGCAACTTTCCTTTCAAGATATTGAAAAACTTTCCTTCCATAATTTTCGTAGATTCTTCTTCTGATATTGTAGTAATCCATTAAGTATTTGAAATTTGACTTTCAAATATGTTACGCCCCGACACCGGGGAGTGCGAACGATGGAGATACCCAGTCGAGCAAGTCTGTACAATACTTTCTACCCAACTCACCCATGAATAAGGAGAAGAATTTATTTCGTTAATTAGATAGTAAAAGGTCATGTGAATAACAGCAGTTCATTTCCATTAGTTACGTCATTAACAAGTTCCCAAACAGTACACTATACATTCGTAGTTAAAGTGGGAGAGATGATACAATTACAACAAGTTTAGTTTAACTTTCCCAAAATAAGATACAAACCACATTGTGTCTACGGAGCCTCTAACAGAAACAAAAGAGTTCTACGACAGTGCCGGCAACAAGGCCCCGGCTATACCTCAAAATACTATGTACATGGAACAACAGATACATGACCCCAAAATGAAGTGGGGCTCACCAAGTCAGCTGAGGAGATGGTGTGTTGCTATCACTGATAAATACCACCTGCTATGGAACCACCTGCATCCATTAAAGATGCAGTGCCCCCGGCAAAAGGGATATTAGTACATATGGAATAGTACTAGTATATAAAACTAAACACCCTCTCAATAGAACGAGTAACAGTAAACGGAGAATAAAGCATGAAATCAATAAGAGACTCAACTAGTATCAAGGTGTCAAGTTAGGGTAAAGGTAAATTTCAAGTAAGTTTCATTAATTTAAGTTGGGAGATCTTTAGCACCGATACACCACCGTGTGTTAACACGAAGTACGATCTTAGCCCGACCGGCTAAGCCGTCTCACCCAGAGACATACACTCACAAATACCACCTTGTGCGCGGCATGGCATCCGATCTCAGCCCGATCGGCTAAGCCGTCTCACCACAATCCGTGTGGGTCGACATCACATCAGAGTTCGCTAGCAATAATCTCATCCCATTTAAGAGAAAATATCTCAACACACCAATCTCATCCCATATAAGGGGAAATAGTCTCATCACATTAACACGGGGATTTACCCCTCAATCACTCCTACACCGACACGTATAGTTTCGGGGTTAGGTTGTTCCGACCTACCCTTCCTTGATGGCTAAACGATACTCCCAAGGCATTTATTATTAAAAGTATTTACCACTCAATTCATATTCTTTTACATGTCATTTATTTTATTGGCATCATTGGCCATACGCAATATCATTCTTGGCAAGTTGGTCGTACTTCATAATTCATGCTCACTATTGTACTTTAGAACATTAACACGGATTGTCAACAATAAAAATTTCTATTCAAGACTTTAAGCACATATTTGAGCAATTTAGGGTCTTATGCATATGTGATTTCTTACACAATTTGATATGATCACTTTCATTTGGGCTTGACTTGAAGTCACAACCTTTTAATACATACTCATACTTGAACACGCTCCCGAATAATAACATAACACGATAAGAATATTCCAGAACACATTCTGAACATATTCATATATATACATCATCCGACACCAAACTTATTCAGAAAAATCAATTCATAATGGATAACTCGAGACTTACAAGATCATCGTGGGAATTCAATTTTAAGAGAAAAATTTAGCCAAAATATCTCGGCTCGAGCTTTTTAAATTACTATAATATTCCGGAATTCTTAGCCTCGTCGATCTATTTAGAAATATAGCAAAATTGAACATAAATTAGGAGAGAGTTCATAGCTCTAGCTCACTTGAGCATTTTATCAAACACTAGGTATGCATTAAGGTTTCAAGGTCTTCCTATAGTAGATTCTTCCATCCCTCTACCCAAAGTTTACCCAAAATAGCTCAACAATCTTCCCACTACCCTTGGTGGTACATGCATGTAAAATAAACAACTCTCATACTCAAGAATCATATTCTCAATTACTCATCTTCTACCTAAACTCGAAATTGAAGGCTAGGGTTAGAACCTTACCTCTTGGATGAAGACCTTGTGAGTTTTTCTTGTGAATTCTCCAAGTCGTGAGCAAGAATTATTGAACAATTAGCCTAGGGTCTCCTTCTCTCTCTCTAGAACATTCTCCATTCTTTCTAAAATATCAGATTTCTCTCTCAAAACGAGCCCCATGGGCTTTTAATCAAAATAGGGTCGGGTAAAAAAAATAAAAAAATAAAACAGCGACACAGATCTGCGGTCGCATATGCAACCGCATAACGTTTCTGCGGTCCGCAAAATGGACCGCACAATGGCCCTCCGGAACTGGGCAATTCTGCATCATTATGCGGCCGATCTGCAATCTGCAGACCTATTCTGCAATCGTATAATGCACCGCAGAACTCCCCTCGTAAAATTTCATGTTGGGTCTGCGATGGGTTATGCGGCCCACATAATGGACCGCGTAAGGGTCCAAAAAAATTTTCCAAGTCTGCCTAATTCTGCGGCAGATCTACGGTCCGCATATCAATTCTGCGATCGCAGAATGGATCGCAAAAATGCCCCGCACTTCAAAAAAAACTTCTTCAACTCCCCAACGCATTGTTCAACCCAAAAAGAATCTCTACAATCATCAACACATAAGCCTACTTCGGCACCACGAAACCCCGTATCTTAGGTAAAATTTTACGGGGTCTTACAAAATATTATTCCTTCTATGACGCTTGGAGATTAAATCTCTTAAAATTATCTTCCTTGATAAATTCATCACATGATATTCTCTTTTTCATATTTGTTTGGATCTTTACTAGCATCTTCTTTCTTGAATAAACCTGTGCAAAAATAAGATTACCACAAGTAAATGTTCTTTGATTAATAATTATGTTGGTTTGTTATCATCAAAATTAATATGTGAAACCTTGAAGCTAACAATCTCCTATTTTTTGATGATGGCAAACCATTGAGTACAAAATAAGAAAATTTAATGAATAGACTTAATTAAAGGCAGTAATGGTATAAGCTAGATAAACTGGTTACTTCCCGTAAGTCATCTTCTCGAAATACATGTAGTACATCAAGTGTAAACTCCCCCTCACTCTATGCATTTTTCAGTTATGCCCCCGTCTCCAATTAGACAAAAAAAATCTATATTCCAAGAATCTCTCAATTAGATAAATGCACAATCTATTAATTTATTCAGTTTAAAGTAAAACCAACGACATGTATAATAAACACTAAGCAATCAATACCAAAGTTTTGATTCAGTTGGAAAATCTTTGAGTAACCAAATCATTGTTGACCATACGAAGCACGAGAAATTGTAGTTTATTTTAGGTCAACCAAAAATAATTTCAAATATTTGAAGAGAATTATTAGACTTCTAATAACATAGAGCAGGACGAAACAATTTTGAATCTATTGAAAATAATTCTAATAGAATCAAACCGCACACATGCTAACGTAGACTTGAAATCACACAAATGAGGTAAGATGATAATGAATCATTTTTACCAAAATGGATACACGAGGATTTCACCAAGATACCAATTGTTTTCCTCAAATTGAGAAAATGTTTCAATATCCTCAAGGCATACTCCCATGTTGCCTTACCGTTGGCATATTTCTCTTTGGTTAGAGAAGTAGACGGCTCACAAGAGTATTTATGTACTATAAAGTTCTAATGCAGGCCTTTTGAATAGTTCTTTTGAATGCTCTGCCATATGAATGAACTTACTTTCTTGCTTTCCATTATTTTGAGATTTGAAGAGGAGAGTTAATTCTCCCTTGTACTCTCCAATTTAATCACCTTGCGAACTCTATAAAATTCTTGATACAACTTTTCTTTAGTATCATCAATATATATGTGTATAGCTGTAATCCAACAACCATGTCTTTTTTTAAAAAAAACTTAATTTGAAAAGAAGAGAAATTATGCTCTTAGAGATGATCATAAAACGAATTGGTTACAAGAACACTGTTAGAAAAATCTTAACATTAGGGGATGTTTTATGAAAATTCTTTAATTATAAAATCATGTAAAACATATTAGAAATATTTAAAAACTCTATAAAATGCCCACGAAAATATAACAATAATCTCAACGAAGAAACAAACCTTCTTGCTGTGAAACCTTGAGCTGTAAGTTTACCGTTGTTTCTCAATACCTTATCATCAAGCTTAATTTTTGAATATACTTGGTTGTACACTTGGTTGATTCTTATTCTTTATCTCTTTCGACTTTATTCGGCTATTCTTGTATTTCTAGAATACATCATTTACCACAATACTCCTCATGGATTTTCTAGATCAGCTTGTATGAATGCACCAATACCGATCTGCATTCACATTCTTGCTCAAAGATACATTAGTGCAATAAGATAAATTCATGTTCATAAGATCAGCTGGTAGCAAGGGTTAGCAAGATACCATCAATCTTACCAACCTTTCTCTTTTCCATGATAATGGATAGACATTTGACCAAAAGGATGAACATAATCAACAATTGATTTTTCTTCATATCATATCTCATATGAACTGTTCTCCAATGGATCCAGAACATAACCCAATTGAGGTGAATATTCATCAATAGTAGAATACATACCTTTTGTCTTCAACCTTTTGAGTATTGCCCGAAAAGTTTCATGTGCAGAAGTGACCTAAAGGTTGAATAACTTTCTTGACTTGAATGAAGCATTAGTATTCTTACCGGGAAAGCAAACATCATACATATAATTCATTTCAAGAATAATCTAAGATACATATAGGTATGAGTCAAGTTTGTACAATATCAATATAATTGCATGCTTGCTTGTCCTAATATCTTATGCAAATGACATGGTTCATGAAAGACATGTACTCAAGCTATTTAAAGTCTCTAAGTCATGGATAAAAATAATACCAAATAGAATAACAATGTGATGTAGCTAGCGGGCTCAAGTGTATATAGGTGATTAATATGCATATACTGGGCTATATTTTACTAAACCAATAACTAGATATGTATCACCTAATGCAGCAAGAAGAACTTGAATAAACCTTAGTGATACGAGTCACTTCTGTAGATCATACATCATATTTTCTTCATCCTCTGTTGAATATTTAAGAACTTTGAAGCATCTTTAAGCATGTGCCTCGACCAGCCAATATGCAAACACCATTGATCCTTTTTATGGTTGGACTTAGGAATTCTTACAAAACAAATTAGTTTGTTTTTGGTACCCAAACCTTTTTGGGTCCTTCATGATTAGTATCTTGTATAATTGGATATATATGTAACTTTTTAGGCCTCTAAATAAATATTTGATCTAACATGACTTTTGGCATAATTACTTGCAAATGCCTTATGTCCAAACCTACCACAGCAGTGACATGTAACAAAAAAAGTAGAGTATTAACCAACAGGTACCCTAGTCGACTTGAAGCTTTCCTGAGTCGACTTGTTTTATGTAGGGCGTCCACTAGTAGATCCCTTGTCAGTCAACTTGGAGTTATTAAGAAACTGAACCCGTTTGTTCGGTCGATCAAAATGATGATGGGAAGATTTGTGCAAACTATTCATTTATTTGCGAAGTTCCGCATTTTCTTCTTGAAGTAGGTCATTTTCAACCTGATATTCTTCAAGTAGAATATCTCACTCTTCCTTTTCCTTTTTCAACTTATTATATTCTTCAAGTTGGGTCTCCCAGTTTTTCTTCTCCCGTTTAGTCTTCTTGAGCTCATCAAGAATTTTTCTCATATCTTCTAAAGCCTGTTCTACGATATTTCGTAGTTCATTACATTTATTACAGCCATAGGATCTTACCTTACTTGTTTCACTTGGGGCTATAAAGCAGTTGCTTGTAGATTTCTCATGATCGTTGTCTGATATATCTTCATTACTCCAGGCACTAAAATATTTTCTTTTCTCACTTGTTTCACTTCGTGCCATGAAACAAAGCTTGGCAGCTCCACTATGATCTTTATCTGGTACATATTCATCACTCCATACGCTGAAAAATTTTCACTTTCGATCGCCCTTATATAGTTTCCTTTTTAGTTTTGGATAGTTAGCTTGGATGTGACCATAATTTCCGCATTCATAGCATTTTCTATCATTATTTTTATTCTCACTTATTTCATTACCTTTTCTAGAACTTGATTTGCCTCTTCTATTATTCTTTCTTCTTTGCATCGTGTTAGAGACATCTCTAGAAAATAATGCAATATCATATTGATGTTTGTCTCCTTCTTCTTCGTCTTCATTTTCAGACTCAACAATAGTTGATTTAGAAGCAACACTCTTTTTCTTCTCTTCATGTCCATGCCTTTTGAGATGGGTTTGCTCAAAGGTTATAAGGTCTCCACGAAGTTCATCATATAATAATTTGTCGAGATCTCCGTATTCAAGAGCAACAACTTTTGGTTGCCATAAAGTGGGTAAACTTCTTAGAATTTTTCTGACTTATTCACCATTTGAATATGGTCTTCCAAAGGATTTTAGATCTCCAACTATTTTACTGAATCGGCTAAATATGTCTTTAATGGATTCATCATCCTTTATTTGAAACAGCTCATAATCATGAATCAGAAGGTTTATCCTTGTCTCTTTTACTTTACCGGTACCTTCATAGGTAACTTCAAGTTTATCCTACATTTCTTTGGCTGTGTCACAACTTGATATTTTTTCAAATTCTTCTCCGCTTATAGCATTGTATAATATATTTTTTGCCTTTGAATTTATCTGCACGATTGCCATATGCTCATCAGTATAATCATCAATATCAAGGGTTTCAGTTGATACCTATCCTTCTGGTTTCTTTTTGGGTTTGGAATGTAGGAGAGGAAAGTCACTCTTCTTGATGACTAGACATACTTTGACATCATAAGATTTGATGAAAGCTTCCATTCGAACTTTTCAGTGAGTGTAATATTGTCCGTTAAAGTATGGTGGTCTTAATGCAGAAGTCCCTTCATGGAGTAAGGCTCTGATAACTGTGTGTGCTGACATGATCGTTACTCACTTGCTGTTAAGCAAAAGTAAAAATGTGAGAGCTGCTCTGATACCAATTGAAAGTACAAGGGGGGATGAATTGTAGCCTTTTTAAATTGTTAGTCGACTACTCCTCAGACCTAGTCGATTAATACGAAGCCAGCCTACACAATACTGTTAGTACTTCGATTCAATCAAATACTAATCTCGACAAAAGTAATGGCTTGTAATCAAATATGAAAGCAATAAGGTAAATGACACCAGAATATTTATACTGGTTCGAAACCAATATCGTATCCTAATCCAGTCCCCTTGGGTTGCAAAGAGGTTATCTCTTTAGCTCTTTATAATATGAGTTGAGTACAGCTTGTGTGAGTTTCAATGTTCACCACCATCGTTTACAATATTGGTTTTCACTCGCTCACCAATAACGAATAAGGGTTGATTTCAACACGCTCACCAACAACGCAAAAGGTTGATTTTTACTCGCTCACCAACAACGACCCTTTGGTTTCCACTCGCTCACCAAAGAAATGAATAATGGCATAACTTATCAGGACACACTACCTCTCCAATATTTTTCTGTCTCTCTTCACTCTTTTGTGTACATAGTAAATCTACTAAAAGTGAATTACAATGCTCGTTAAGAGTAGAATAAAGAACTTGAAGTTGGGTAGACAAATGTATAGAGTTTTGCGTATTTTTCTTCTTCCATAAATCTTCCCTTTTATAGCCTTTTCAACTTGTTCTAGCTATTGCATAACCCAAGGGATTTTTAAAGATTCTTCCAATCTTTCTGTAGCCGTTTTCTGATGCTTCCTTGAATCTTGGACTAATATCTTATTTTAGATCTCTTGATCGTTGCTGACATTGCTCTATAAGGTAGATTTTGGATATCTTATGTCAATGCAAATTTTCCTTTTGAATTGGATAATATGAACTTCCAAGCATGATGTCAATTTCTGTTCTTTCCTTGAATAGATCCAATGATTAATATTTCTTTGTAGCATTCCTCTCAAAATATCTCTTTCCTTTGTGGAGTCTCATTTTTGTTGCTTAGTGTTGATCTTTATCCCCTTTTAATACTCCAGTTGTTGTACATTAGTTGTACCAATTGTGAGTATAAAATACCCTTTCATTTCGGTGCGCCATATAATCTTATGGATATCTACGTGAGAATAGTCATGATGATTCAATCAAGATCTCGTGATTTACTTTTCCATGATTGTAGTAATTAATCATCCTTGATTAATTCCAATAACTCAATTCCTTGGACTTATGTTTCCATATGTCTAACTTCTCTTTCATTGGAGAATATGGATTCTTATTTCCATTTTGTGGTAATATTTGAATTTCCATAAGAATAGTACTCTTTCTTGATATAGAATTCAAGCATATTCTCATGAATAAACCATATCCTTGAATTTAAGTCCTTCCCAAAATACAGGTTGAAGTAAGAGTATTCTTACTTCCATCGCATCCCGTAGTAAGTATTTTCAAGCCCAAATCTTCTTGAACCTAGACCACTTATTTGTGTCTTCCAAAGTATTTCAGTGAGTTTGATGTATGATCTATTTCCTTTAGTGAGTAAGTACAAATGGATTTTTCAAATCTCTTCCTTAATTGATTCCTTGACCGGTGTAAAAGATTTGCTCCTTAAAATAAATCATGAGATCTTCTTCCAATAAACTATTTCCTTTTTGATAGATCTCAATATATCTTTGACTCCTTTCTTGATCTTAAAAAATAATCTATTTCCATAATATAGATTATACTATACCCATAATATATTTGTTTCATAAAAAATATATTCTTCCTTGGCCTTGTAATATCTCTTCCATATAGTATCTTCCTTCCAAAAAATAATAGATCTTCTCCATGATTTTAGCAACTTTCCTTTTAAGATATTGAAAAACTTTTCTTCCATAATTTTCATAGATTCTTCTTCTGATATTGTAGTAAGTCATTCAATATTTGAAATTTGACTTTCAAATATTATTCCTTCTATGACGCTTGGAGATTAAATCTCTGAAAATAATCTTCCTCGATAAATTTATCACATGATATTCTCTTTCCCATATTTGTTTGGATCTTAACCAGCATCTTTTTTCTTGAATAAACCTGTGAAAAAATAAGATTACCACAAGTAAATATTCTTTGATTAATAATTATGTTGGTTTGTTATCATCAAAATTAATATGTAAAACCTTAAAGCTAACACGGGCATGTTGAGGCCTCAAGTAGCTTCACTTCATGTTTTATGACTTGTACGTGTGTTCGGAATTGAATTTCAGAAAGTTCAGAGTGTTTTTGGAAGAAAAATTCTTAATTCGGAAGCTTTAAGTTGGAAGAGTTGACTAAGGTTTGACTTTTGAATAAACGACCTCGAAATCGGATTTAAAGGTTCCAATAGGTTCGTATGATGATTTTGGACTTGGGCGTATGTTCGGGTTGAGTATCGGGTGGCCCGAGAGCATTCCAGCGCTTATTATAGAAGGTTGGCATTTTTAAAGTTCAAGGATTTCATAAGTTTGATTTGAAGTAATTTCGATATTGTCGAAGTCCGTTTGGGATTCCGAGCCTTGGAATAGGTTGCGATGGTTCAGACGTGTTGGTCGAAGTTTGGAAGTTTGAAAGTTTAAAGAAGCATTTTGATCTTTAATTCGTAGTTTGGATGTTGTTCGGTGTGATTTGAGGCCTCGAACAAGTTGGCATCATGTTTTGGGAATGGTTGGTATTATTGGACTGGGTCCCGCGGGCCTTAGGTGTGTTTAGAGATGGTTTCAGACCATTTTTTATGGTTTTGTGATTGCTGGTTTCTAGTGTCTTGGGTATGCATCGCGATCGCGGATTAGAGGAAGCGATCGTGAAAAGTAAAGCAGATTGGAGGAACGGTTTTTCTATGCAATCATGAAAATGGACTCGCGATCGCGTATGAGAGAGTTCTGAGCTGGGAAATTATGCCTTCGCGTTCGTAATGTTTGGGTTGCGATCGCATTGCTCTGGATTTGTTGTATATCATGAACACGTGGAAAGTTTCGCTTTCGTGAAGAAGATGTTTTAGGAAAATTGCAGTTGGCCTTCGTGATCGCGAGGCATTTTCCTCGATCGCGAAGAAGGAAGTTGCTGGGCAGACTTGCTTTATTGCGGGTTTCGGTTCATTTCTTCTACTTCTCACGCAATTTTTGGAGTTCTTCTATAACGACCCGACTTGTCATTCTGAGAATTAGCGCTCTGTATTATCTGTTATGACGTGCGTGCTTAGTCAAATTCGGATTTTGGATGATTCGGGATTGATTTGAAAGAAGGATTTGTGTTTCAGAAGCTTAAGCGGTAAGAGTTGACTGGAATTTGACTTTTTTGCAAACGACTCAGGGATAGAAATTTTATGGTTCCAATAGTTTCGTATGATGATTTTGGACCTAGGCGTGCGCCGGATTTGGATTTGGAGGTCCATAGGGTAATTTGAAGCATTTCAGCGAAATTAAAAAGTTAAAGTTTTTGGAAAGTTGAGGGGTTTGACCGAGAGTTGACTTTGGTGATATCAGGTTCGGAATGTAATTCCGAGAGTTGGATTAGCTCTGTTATGTCATTTGGAACTTGCATGCAAAATGTCATTCCGGGTTGATTTGATGTGTTTCAGCATGGGTTTTAAAAGTTGGAATATTCAAAATTTCATAAATTCGATTCGAGGTGTGATTCGTAGTTTCGACGTTGCTTGATGTGATTTGAGGCCTCGAGTAGGTCTGTGTCATGTTATAGGACTTGTTGGTATATTTGGATGGCGTCCCGAAGGGGCTCGACTGAGTTTCAGATCAATTGGAACATTTTTGGGTGAGGTTGGTTTGGGCTGAGCCTGGTGTGGTCGCACCTGCAGACCCTGGGCATAGGAGCGAGGGTCGTAGGTGCGAAGATGAAGACGCATGTGCGAGAAGATGTGGAAAATTGGTGCGCATCTGCTGTTTCTCAAAAGCGGAATATTGGACGCAGAGGCGAGCTGGAGCGCAGAAGCGATATGGGAATGCGCACCTACGGTTACATAGAAGCGGAAGGATGTCCGCAGGTGCGAGAGGGAAGCTGGTCAGTGGGCTTCGCAGGTGCGGTTCTTTTGTCGTAGAAGCGACGCTGCAAAAGCGGCTAATTATGTTGCAGGTGCGATCATACCTGGGCAGAACCATATAAGTCGAGGGTTTGGCCATTTTCAACATATTTTGAGTTTTTGACCTCGGCTTTTCAACAGTTTCCACAGCCACGTCAGTAGAGAGGTTGCTTTGAGTGTGGAGATACCAGCAACATGGTGAGGGATTATCATAGACTCCGGTTAGATATGTCACAATGGGGTATTTAGGCTATGAGTTCGGTTCCAGCTGCTGATATCCCTGCACCGCCAGCTTGGGGTACATGTTAGGCGCGTAGAGGGCGCCTAAGAGGGGGAGGCCCGACCCGTTGATGTGTTTTCTACAGTAGGATTGAGGACGCTGCACCAGATGATGTCGTACATGTATGGTTTTGATGTGTTATAGAAGAGCATCATTCGTATTTTGTTTCTGTTCTGCTTATCGGGATGAGTCCTCCTATTTTGCTTCACATATGAGTGAGTTTCATGATTTAGTACTCTGCTTATGTGTTTATCCCTGTTGGGAGATTCTATAGTGGTAGCCTGTGTCTACCGTTTTGTTTTTATTCATTATTGAGAGCTATGAGATTTTGAGTAACTTTTGTTCCTCATTCGGTAGTTTTGATGTGGTTTCTGGGTGATGGGTTACGACTTGTGATTTAGATGCTCTACCGGTGTGAGAGTTCAGTATGTGTTGTGATTTTGGCGGCGAATTTGAATTAGTGGAAGGTTTTGGTTGGTATGATGTGTATGCTACATGCGATTCAGAGCTGAGGATGGGATCCTCGCGTTTTCATGTGATTTGATATGTTTGAGCCCGACTACGGGCCGTGGTGGAGTTATATTAGGATGAGATCCTTGTGATTTATTCATATGCTTCGATTCTCCCTTTGTGAAATTGATTCGTAGTCTGATACTGATAGGGAGTGGTGCTTGTCGGACTTGTTTGATAGTTCTCTTATGTGTTTCTCCTTACATATTCAATAATGTTCGTGCTGTGCTTATTGGGTTTTAGCTTGCGAGGTGTGTGCCCAAGTGGCGTTAGATGTAATTTGTTGATTGGGGTGAATAGTCGTGAGGTCTTCATGTTTATTACATCGTTGTCAGTGTTGTGAAGGTTTGAAATAGGGTTCTAACGGATGTGAGGCTAATTGTCGGTGCTGGATTTGATTATGGGCAGCTGTTGTGACTAGGGTTATTGTTAAGGGCATATATGTGATGCGTTACGTCGTATGGTTGTGCCCTGTGGGCATAGGCATAAGTTGTCGCAACTGGTTGAGGTTGGTACCATGTGTTGATGCAGGAATCGGGTCTTTTGGGAACGATGGAATGATGAGAAATTTGGTTCTAAGGCTTATTAGTATTGGCGGGAGGGGGAAATGTCAGTTGAGATGGTGTCGTCGGGCCTATGTGGATTGGGGTGACTTGGGATCACCCGCGGGTGTATGTAGGATGAATACATTCAGTGATTTGATGACTTCTGGACGATTCTTGGCACGTTCGAGGATAAACGTTTGTTTAAGAGGGGGAGAATGTAACGACCCGACATGTCATTTTGAGAATTAGCACTCCGTATTATGTGTTATGACGTATGTGCATAGTCGAATTCAGATTTCGAATGATTCGGCATTGATTTGGAAGAAGGATTTGTGTTTTAGAAGCTAAAGCGGTAAGAGTTGACTGAAATTTAACTTTTGTGCAAACGACTCCGGGATGAAAATTTTATGATTCCAATAGTTTCGTATGGTGATTTTGGACTTAGGCATGCGTCCGGATTTGGATTTGGAAGTCCGTATGGTAATTTGAAGCATTTCGGCGAAATTTGAAAGTTGAAGTTTTTGGAAGGTTGAGGGGTTTGATCGAGAGTTGACTTTGGTGATATCGGGTTCGAAATACGATTCCGAGAGTTGGATTAGCTCTGTTATGTTATTTGGTACTTGCATGCAAAATTTGACGATTCCGGGGTGATTTGATGTGTTTCGGCATGTGTTTTAGAAGTTGGAATATTCGAAATTTCATAAGTTTGATTCGAGGTGCGATTCGTAGTTTCGACGTTGCTTGATATGATTTGAGGCCTCAAGTAGGTCCGTGTTATGTTATAGGACTTGTTGGTATATTCGGACGGGGTCCCGAAGGGGCTCGGGTGAGTTTCGGATCAATTGGAACATTTTTGGGTGAGGCTGGTTTGGGCTAAGTCTGGTGTTGTCGCAACTGCGGACCCTGGGCGTAGGAGCGATGGTCGCAGGTGCGAAGACGAAAATGCAGGTACGAGAATGGATGGGCTTGGCAGTCTTCACAGATGCGGAAAATTGATGCGCATCTGCGTTTTCGCAGAAGCGGAATATTGGACGTAGAGGCGAGCTGGAGCGTAGAAGCGATATGGGCATGAGCACCTACTGTTACACAGAAGCGGAAGGATGTCCGCAAGTGCGAGAGAGAAGCTGGCCAGTGGGCTTCGCAGATGCGGTTCTTTTGTCACAGAAGTGACGCTGCAAAAGCGGCTAATTATGTCGCAGGTGCGGTCATACCTGGGCAGAATCATATAAGTCGAGGGTTTGACCATTTTCAACAATTGAGTTGTAGACCTCGGCTTTGGGAGATATTTCGTGGGTTTTTCAAGCAAATCATTGGGGTAAGTGTTCTTCACCCGAAATTTATTATATTCCATGATTTCATCTTTATTTTTATTTTATAATTAGTGTTTTGAGTTTAGGAAAATGGGATTTTTTGAAGAAATCTTTCAAAATATAAAATGATGATTTTAAGGACGAATTGAGGTCAGAAATAGATAATTTTGGTATGGTTGAACTCGATATCGAATGGGTGTTCGGTTTTTGTAACTTTGGTTGAGTTCCGAGACGCGGGCCTGGGTCGACTTTGTTGGGGCAATTTTTCAATTCTTAGCTAAGATCATTATTTCATTATTTAAATTAGTTTTCTATAGTTATAATTATAGTATGAAATTGTTTTGGCTAGATTCAAGTTGTTCGGAGTTGGAAATCGAGGGATAAGGCCATCTAATTGATTGATTGAGCGTGGTTTGAGGTAAGTATCTTGCCCAACTTTGTGTGGGGGGAACTACCCCTTAGGTATTGAGTCTTGGGGTGATAATTGTGTCATGTGAAGTCCGTGTACGCGAGGTGATGAGTACGTGTTTGGGCTTATTTGTGGAAAGTTGATCTTTTAGGGCTCTTAGGTTCTTATGCTCATTAGATATGAAGTTGTTTTGTTATGTTAAGTTCCTCATTTACTAGTTTCACCTCTACGTGTCTTATTTGAAATTAATTACTTTCATGTTCCATTCTTATTGCCTATTTGACTCTTGTGTGCCTTAACTGAAGTTGTTGCCTCTTCGATTGTCAAGCTATCCTTTCCTAATTGCTTATCTTTAATTGAAATTATTATTATTATCTCTTCTGTAATTATCTATCCTTAATAGAGGTTATGATTATATTTTCCATTGCTTATCCTTAATTGAATTTGTCATACCTCTTCGTAATTGCTCAACCCTAAATGAAGCTAGTTATCCTTGATCGTAGTGGCCTCATCCTTATTTGGAATTATTGACTCATGTTATCTCCCTTGATGTCGGATTGTACTTTTGTTGAATCATTTGTTACATATCATTTCTCCCTTGTTGAGTTGTTCTTACTGAAACTAGTATTTCCTATTATGTTTATTCTTTGTGAGCTCGTTCTACCGCTTCTTTGTGATCCAAAGCTCTTGAGTTGATTTACTTGTCATATTCTCGTGCTATTGTTGTTGTTGTTGTTGTTGCTGTTATACTCAGTTTGTTGAGCCGAGGGCTATGCGCGGTTGTGGTATTGACACTGTTTAGATGAAATATTGTGGAATATAGGCACATGTTGTGAAAGTCATTATATTGTGATGTTGTGTTTTTGGCACGTGATATTATAGGGAGGTTTTGTTAGGGTGTTTGCACGAGGTTTCTACCATGTTGTTGTTACTACTGATATATGCACATGCGGCGTGACAAGGCGGGCTATATATGTGGGTTTGCGCATGTGGAGAGACAAGGTGGGAATATTATTATGCGCGTGCGGCGAAACAAGGTGGGCATTTACTTTATTATTGCGCACGTGACGAGACAAGGTGGGCTATGCCGGGGATTGATTTGTGATGACTTGTGATGGCCTGAGGGCATTGTTGTTGTTGATATTTGTGTAGTGGCGTGCCTAACCTGTGTGAGTTTTACTTGGTGCAAATTGGGGGGATTGTTCCTTATGTGCCGTTCATTTTCTCTACTCTTATTCGTTGGCCGAAACTTTGATAGAACACTTGCACAAGCATACACGTACTTTATCACCCTATCGGTTTAAGACGATGAACTCTGATGCTACCGATCATTTATACGTACTCCGTCTACTTGTATTATATGTGAGATTGGTTCTATTGGCGCGTGAGTTGTCTGTGCAGTTATCATTTGTAATGAGGGCTCGAGATTCCAAGTGATTAGGGTTCATGAATTGGGATCCGTGAATTGTGTGAGTTTTGAGGTTTGGTACCTCGTAAGGATTATTAAATAAACCTGGTGCGAAAGCGGTTATTCTTATCAGGTTGGTACTTGTCTTTCCTTTATTTGTTTTTCACCGAATTTAAACAGTGTCCAGCTCATTCTACAGTGTTATTACTTGTGGTGTCCCGCTGTAAATTGTTGCTTCTATTTCCTATTGCGAGCACCGTATTATTGTTAATTTAAACACGAAAATTAGTAGAAATTGTGGAATTTTGGTAGAAAACCCTAGAAATTTTATTTTTGGATTTTGACCACGAAATTGGACTTGGGATTGGGAATAATTCATATATTTGAGTTCGTAATGTTATGGGTAAAGTTTATCTTCAAATATTTTTTGGAATCCGGGCACGTGGGCCCGAGGGTTGATTTTGTTGACTTTTCGAGCAGAGTTGGGAATTATTATAAATTGATAAATTATTCATATTTGAGTATATTTTGATTGATTTTCACCTTGTTTGACTAGCTTCGGATCGATGGGCATAGGTTTGAGAGTTAGAGAGGCATTGAAGCCGGTCATGGAAATTCGGAGCGAGGTAAGTCTCTTGTCTAACCTTGTGAGGGGGAAACTACCCCCTAGGCGATGTAATTGTTATATGCTACTAGTTGTGGATATTACATACGCATGAGGTGATGAGAGTCCGTACGTAGGTAAAGCATGTTTATGTCCGGGTAGACTTAGGACTTTATCATGTAATATTTGAATTATATGAACTCATTCTATTGGCTTAATTAATTGAATTTGTAATTGAAATTTATTTTGAGATATATATATATATATATATATATATATATATATATATATATATATATATATATATATATATATATATATATATATATATATATATATGGCCAAGCGTTATCACCTTGAGTTGTTGGCAAGTTATTTGAGAAACGGTAAAGGTTATATTCACTTTGTGCTCATGTAATGTATTGTAAGCACGAGTCTCATAATTCGATGGTTTCCATCCTTTCTTGTGGAGAGGGCCGAACGCCTCGGCAGTATAATAGATGTATCTATGGTTCATGTCGCTCGACCTTCGGTAGTGTACACATTATTCCGGATCGGGCCGAATGACCTCGACATAATCGTGCGTTATATCGTTGGCAGTCCGAATACTCACGAGATTATCTTTCCACTGATGTCTGGCATTTTATATGGTATTCCTTGTCCGTTTGATACTGACACTTGTTATATCTCAGCTGTTGAGGTAGAATACAAGACGGAAAAATTCATACTTTAAAAGAATTTTTTTGGAGATTATGTAACTTACATATTTATCCCATTATTGTTGTGTGCTTCATATCTGCTTATGATTTACTATATTTCTTTATTGGACCTCTAGTAAGTGTCGATGTCGACCCCTCGTCACTACTTCTCCGGGGTTAGGCTAGATACTTACTGGGTACGCGTTGATTTACGTACTCATGCTATACTTCTGTACTAAATGTGCAGGATCTGACCAATTTAATTTGTAGTTACCTTGGCGCGTAGGCGCAGCTGCTGAGGAGACTTTAAGTTGGGTTGCATTCCGGGCTACGTATCGTCGCCTATAGAGTTTCCATCATATTATTTACTCTATCATGTGTTATTTACATTCCAGACAGATATTGTATTGTTATTGTACTCCTTAGTGAATACTCACGCACTCGTGACACCGGGTTTTGGGATGTCCTAGATGTTGTTGGTGATTTTGCATAGCATTTATACGCTCTTATTATCTATTCTATTTAAAGTGTAAGTTTCCATAATTTTAATGCGTTGATCTCTCTATCTAATAAAATTTACGATTTCAAAAATAATAAAATACCTAACCAAGTTGGTAGTTCACTATTGACTTTCCTAACAGCGATGTTAGGTGCCCTCACGGCCTATAGTGAGTTTTGGGTCGTGACAGCTTGGTATCAGAGCTCTAGGTTCACTTGGGTCGCACGAGTCATGCGCAAGTCTAGTAGAATCTTGTGAATCAGTACGGAGAGGTCTGTACTTATCCTCGAGAGGCTAAAGGGTTTTTAGGAGCACTTCCCTTCTTGATTCCTCAACGTGGGATTTGATTCCATTAAAGCTGATGCCTTCATTTCTTTACCACTCAATCTTTGGCGACGTAGAGCGCTTGTTATCAATTGAACATCGATGAGTGTAGTGGTACTACTGGAGTGGTGCAGGATGTTTCTCCCTAAGTATTCGAGTGAGTTATTATCGTCGTCTTGTGGAAGGGAGTTCTATCGTTTCAACCCTGTATCAGTATTGCCTATGGTTTTGAGGCTATGCACAGATTATTATGATGTTCGTGTGTTGTTATCGTGCTGTGTTGTTGTGAATAGTAGGTTGCTCATTTATGGGTCACGGAAGTGAATGACTCGAAAGGAGAATTTCTCGGCTCATGGTTTAGAGGTTCGACATTAATTCGCAGCGGAGGAAGGACAATCAGACTATGGATGTTCAGGCTTTGGTTGATGGAGTAACGAGACTTAATATTTTTGAGCGTGGTGAAATTCTCATTTGTGATGTGGTGTAGTCGTCCTTGTTTGATCACATTAAGGCTCGTCGGTGTCATGGTCTTCTTTGATTTGCCTTCGGGGCAGGGTGTTGTGAAATGGTGTCTGAGAAGCGGTTGTCAGAGATGGCGGTGTGTAGCAGTTTAGAGTCGAATCAATGTTTCTAATGTTGGTGGCTCGAGGGAGATGATCTTCGAGGAGGCTTAGAGTTGGTAGCCATTTATTAGTTCAGGTGCTACAGAGATGGATTTTGATTTGAGGCAGTATTTCGGCAGCGTAGGATGAGGAAGGACATGGTGGGAGGTGTCTCGCAGTGGTTGAATTCCTAGCAAGCCAAATACGAACAACAGAGGTCGAGAAGTTACTTAAGGGATGGGTTTATCGAAGTGGGAGTGGCAGAGTAGCGTATGGATTCCGTGGTAGGATAGCCACATACTTTGAGGAAGTTTAGAGCGATTTGGGGATCATGGTGGACAATAACTAAGTTTATAAATTTCATTTGGGATGGTGGCAACTGTACTGAGGAAGATTGAATATGACAAAGAGTAGTTTGCTTGGAATGAAGAGGGGTATAAAAGCTTGATTATCGTTATAGGATGCGACGTGACTTCGAGTTTGGAATGTATTGTCGGACTTTCAGTTGATGTCAATGGGGAATGAACAGACTTTTACAACTGGTGGACGAGCGTGGGCTCAGGAAGGTTTACTGATTTCGTGGTAGTTGTACCCAGTACAGCATTATTGGAAGATGTCGGTATGGGATTCCACAGATGGACTATCTCCTGTGAGTAGGTTAGTGGTTGCTTAATTTTGATGAAGTTTCTATGAAGAGTTCTATTTACTACCCAGTAGGAGGTCGAATATACGATGGTGGCTGATAACTCGGAATATTCATGAAAAGTTTAACAAGAGATTATGAGAAATATTGGGCGGGTTAACGGTGCGAGATCATGGTAATTGAGAAGGAGGAATCATTGTGGGTTCTACAGATATGTTCTACAGTGTTGATTTAGTTTGTTATGTTTTGAATGGAGATATTTTTATTTCTAAGGCAAGTGAAGAGTAAATTGAAAGGAGTTGGGTTGTTTAGTAATGGTTTGAATCATCATGATTGTGGCAATGATCAGTTCCTTCGGCGTGTTAAGTTATACAGGTGGTTTATGGTTGTACGTGCGGGCTTGACAGCCACCATAATTTGATTGATTTAGGATGTATTTGATTCTAATGGCCTTGTAATGTATAAATAAACCCCGGAGGATTTATGGCAGTTTACGCCATGACTTGAGACCTGTATTTTCTACAGTTATGGGAATCCGGTTGTGTGTTGCAATTATTCTCCTGAAATAAGTGGAGTGAAAGGGTTCTATCCGAAGAACTATTTATTATACTAGTGGTTCAGGAGTTATGATGAAGTCCTTGGATTCTCGCGTAGCAGCACGTTAGGTGTGGTGAGCGGTATAGAAATTGGAAGTTGAGGATCAAGGTTGCAGTTCGTTTTGATAGGAATGTCACGAGTTCGGAAGAGCAGGGGAGGATTCTAGATGTTCAGAGTATGCTGCAGCTATCTTAGTGTCGCCTGAGATCTGTGTCTTGTGTAAGAGGCTTTGTGTATTGATTTGTAGACTCTTGATTTGCTTTACAGAATTAGTACGGTGGGTGGTATGGAGGTGCGGACTTTGCTTCCTGGTGCGGAAAGTCGTGGGAGCGTATCCCACGGGGAAATTTGTATAAGTTTGTAATGTTAGTCACTTGATTGTTAATGATTGAAATCAAGTATGAGAGTTTATGCCTGAAAATCATTCTATTCAGTTGGTTGTGGACTGTGGGAGTTTGGTCCGAGTGGACGACTACTTGTGTGTGTCATGAATAGGGCCATGGTGGATCCTTGAAAGGTTGTTGGCCTAGTATGGTATGATCAGAATTGGCTTGAGGTCCGTTGGTGGGTCTAATGTGAATTTGTGCTCTACGTCAAGTCAAATGTGTTCATTCGGCATAGCATTGCTTACGGAGGAGTCTTCGGGCATTGGATGTTATTCCCGTCGTCAACCATTCCATGTAATACTCTATTGTACCAGGTGGGTTGTGAGACGGCTTGATTATTCGCACATGTGTTGTGATCTCGTGTAGTTTGTGGTGTTATATAAGTAGGATAGCTCTCGAGATGCAGGTCATTTATTCCACCTTAGTCATTTTTAGGTTTTTGTAGCGTATGGCGCTATCCGTCTCCCCAGGGCTTGTATTATGAACTTGGCGTGCTTGCGGTCGCTATTCGAGCATTCGTAAGTATAAGCATTATGTCTTGATGGGTGTTTCCTTATTGATTGTTGTATGGATCGGGGTGGTACGCTGTCACGGGTATATTGTTTGAATCGGGTGGCATGCCCCCATGGGTATGTTATGTGGATCGAGTTGCGTGCCGCAACGATGTCATATTCATATCGGGTTGCACGCCGCAACAATATCATATTCGAATCGGGTTGCATGCCGCAACAATGTCATAGTTGGATCGGGTTGCACACCACAATAGTGAGATTTTAAGTACGATTCCTAATACTTATTTGTGTGCTTTGTTTCTTATCTCTAATATGGAACCATAACATCGGCTTGTCCGTTTCATTCGTTATGCGGGCTGGGTAGTTACTTGCCAGAGTTCATTTTTCATTATTAGTCATATTCGGGTTATAGATTGCTGGCACATTAATGGCGTCATATAAGATTTTAGACGTTGTTTGAGGTGGCTTATTGCCCGAGCAGTCTGTACTAGGTGATACGAGATTATTGGACCTGAGATGAGTGCGATCGGAGTTAAGTAGGGTACATTAAAGAGAAAATATTGCTATTCAGTTTAGAATGCGGTAATGGTTCTTGTTAGGTGAAGAGACCCCATGATTTATTGTTTTGGTAGGTGATTATGAGTTTCTACACATCTCTTTTGTCGTGGTGGTATTGCGAGAGTTGGAACAAGGCTTACATGTGTTATGAGGCATATTTCGGGCAACAGATTCATAAACTTATAGCTATTGTGGTCGGAGGATTTATTATGGGCTTGCGAATTATGCGGTGCGTGGTGTGAATTTAGTAAAGGTGTATGATCATGTTTTGGTACAGTGTATAGTGATTGATACGGTGTTCGTATGTTAGACTTAGGTCTTGTAGAGAAATTCGGAGGTTGGAATTTGGTTCTAAGGCTTATTGGCTAAATAAAAGGGAGGATCTTTAGTCTGGATCGAGCTAATGTGCTCAACTATGTTGTGGTGGCACGGGTAGGTGCACAAGGTGTTGAACAATGATTTTGGGGGAACTCCGAAGCAGTTCTTAGCACGTTCGAGGATGAACGTATGTTTAAGTGGGGGAGAATGTAATGACCTGACCGGTCGTTTTGATATCTGCACGTCGTTCAGCGGTTTAAGGCCTCAAGTAGCTTCACTTCATATTTTATGACTTGTACGTGTGGTTGGAATTGAATTTCGGTATGTTCAGAGTGGTTTCGGAAGGAAATTTCTCAATTCGGAAGCTTTAAGTTGGAAGAGTTTACTAAGGTTTGAATTTTAAGTAAACGACCTCAGAATCGGGATTTGAAGGTTTCGATAGGTTTGTATGATGATTTCGGACTTGGACGTATATTCGGATCGAGTATTGAGTGGCCCGGGAGCATTTCGGTGCTTCTTATGGAAGGCTGGCATTTTTAAAGTTCAGGGATTTCTTAAGTTTGATTTGAAGTGAATTTTGATGTTGTCGATGTCCTTTTGGGATTTCGAGCCTTGGAATAGGTTCGTATCGTGATTTATGACTTGTACGCAAAGTTTGGCGTCATTCCGGAATGTTTTGATATGGTTCGGATGCGTTAGTCTAAGTTTGGAAGTTTGAAAGTTTAAAGAAGGATTTTGATCGTCGATCCATAGTTTGGATGTTGTTCGGTGTAATTTGAGGCCTCGAACAAGTTCGCATCATGTTTTGGGAATGGTTGGTATGATTGGACGGGGTCCCGGGGGCCTCGGGTGTGTTTCAAGATGGTTTCAGACCATTTTTCTTGGTTTTGTGATTGCTGGATTCTGGTGTCTTGGGTATGCATTGCGATCCCGGAATAGAGAACCCGATCGCGAAGAGTAAAGTGGACTAGAGGAACAGCTGTTTTGTGTGATTGCGGAAATGGACTCGCGATCACGTATGAGGGAGTTCTGCACTGGGAAATTATGCCTCGCGTTCGCGAAGTTTGGGTTGCGATCGCGTTGCTCTGGATTTGTTGTATATCGCGAACGCGTGGAAAGGTTCGCTTTCGCGAAGAAGAGGTTTTGGGGCAATGGCAATTGGCCTTCGCGATCACGAGGTGTTTTTCGCGATCGCGAAGAAGGAAGTTTGTCACGACCCGAAATTCCCTCCTTCGGACCGTGATGGCGTCTAACATTTTACTTGCTAGGCAAGCCAACATTAGAATAATATTAACCAATTTTTAAACAATTTTTAAATTATTAATAATCAAGGAAACAAAAGCGGGAGCAAAGTTTGAAATATAGTGAATAATTCATAAAAATAACGGTGTCTAAATACCATCCTAGAATTGGTGTCATAAGTGCACGAGCTTCTAGAATAAATACAAATAAGGTCTGAATAAAATAAAGCTGTCTGGGAATAAACACACAGCTAAAGTAAAATAGACGGGGACTTCAGAACTGCGGACGCCATGCAGTTATACCTCAAATCTCCTCTGGTAGCTGAAATCCAAGCAAGTCTATGGTACGCCGCTGGGACCAACTGCAAAATCTGCACAAGAAGTACAGAGTGTAGTATCAGTACAACCGACCCCATGTACTGGTAAGTGCTGAGCCTAACCTCGACGAAGTAGTGACGAGGCTAAGGCGGTTCACTTACATTAATCTGAACGCAATATTAGTAACAACAACAATAGTAGAAATAAATCAGGTAATTCATTTATAATAATTGAAGGCAACTCAGCAGTCATAACCAATTATCATTTCCATTAATTCTGTTGCAGCATGCAACCCGCTCTCATAATATATTCACATTCAATTCTGTTGCAGCGTGCAACCCGCTCTCACAATATATTCACATTCAGTTCTGTTGCAGCATGCAACCCACTCTCATAATATATTCACATTCAGTTCTGTTGCGGCGTGCAACCCGCTCCTCCAATATATTTATTTTAATTAAGTCTGTTGCGGCGTGCAACCCGATCCCCCAATATATATATATATGTATATCGACTTTTAAATAAGTCTGTTGCAGCATGCAACCCGATCCTCCAATATGGATTTTTCATAAGTCTGTTGCGGCGTGCAACCCGGTCCTCCAATATGGACTTTTCATAAGTCTGTTGCGGCGTGCAACTCGATCCTCCAATATGGACTTTTCATAAGTTTGTTGCGGCGTGCAACCCGATCCTCCAATATATTCATTATAATTAATTCTGTTTGCGGCGTGCAACCCGCTCCTCCAGTATATTTATTTATCAATTCTTATAGGAGGAATTTCCCCAATAAATGTAACAATTAATATAAAATTATAAGACAACAAGCATACAATAATTATGATTTAATCATGAAACAGACAAGATCAAATAGCAAATTATTATAGAAATTAGGGAGAAAATAGGCAGTTTAATATTTAATATGCTAAATGTCAAATGACAATTAAGACACATAATTCAAGTAGCATGTAACAATTAATGCAGGAATTCAAGAATTAATATTTGGCAAAGAATAGGAAAGAAATAATTATTATAATAATTAATTCATGATTTAAAATAATTTATAATTTTTCAAGTAAGCAGGCAAACAATTAATTTGACGACGTATATATACTCGTCACCTCGCCTATACGTCGTTCACATGCAATTCACATAACAAATAATTTAAGGGTTCTATTCCCTCAAGTCAAAGTTAACAACGATACTTACCTCGCTTTGCAAATTCCAATCGATTATTCAACCACAACTTTTCCTTTTAAATTTGCCTCCAAAAGCTTCAAATCTATTCACAAACAATTTGATATATTCAATACGAATCATAGGAATTAATTCCATATGAATTTATAAATTTTCCGGATAACTATCCAAAATTTATTAAAATATTCGACAGTAGGACCCACGCCTTAAATCCGGAAAAACTCGCGAAATCCGAACACCCGTTCCGATACGAGTTCAACCATACAAAATTTGTCCAATTCCGATATCAAATGGACCTTCAAATCTTAATTTTTCGTTTTTGGAAAGTTTTACAAAAATTTCAATTTCTTCCATCTAAATCCGAAATAAATGATGAATATAGGAATAGATTTATGAAATACAATCACTATATGATAAAGAACACTTACCCAGTTCGAAATCGTGAACAACTCCTTAGAAATTGCCCCTAAACCGAGTTCTAATTGAGGGTTTGTGAAAAACGGAAACAATCCCGTTTTGGTTCTGTTTTAAGTCACCGGGGTCAGGCCTTCGTCACGTTCGCGAATGGCCTGTCGCGTTCGCGATGAGTAGCAGCCCGTGGCTTTCGCGTTCGCGAAGGCTTTTCCCTCCGGCCTTCACGTTCGCGAGGCATTGCTCGCGTTCGCGATGAAGGAATGATCAACCCTCTCCCAGGTGTGCCTAACGCGTTCGCGAGGAGCTGGTCACGTTCGCGAAGGGTAATGCCCCTATTGCTTCGCGTTCGCGAAGAAGAAAAGTTCAGCTGCCCAGTTTACTCTTCACGTTCGCGAGAGTACCTTCGCGAATGCAAAGAAGGACATGCCAGAACACCTGCTGCAGCAAAATACCAGATTTTCAAAGTCCAAAATATCTCGTAGCCTATCCGAAACTCACCCGAGCCCTCGGGGCTCCAAACCAAACATGCACACAAGTCCTAAAACATCATACGATCTTGCTCGTGCGATCAAATCGCCAAAATTACACCTAGAACTACAAATCGGACACCAAATCAAAGGAAGTTTTCAAGAAAACTTTAAAACTTATATTTTTACAACCGGACGTCTGAATCACGTCAAATCAACTCCAATTCTCACCAAATTTGGCAGACAAGTCATAAATATTATAGTGGACCTATAACAGGCTCCAGAACCAAAATACAGACCCGAGGCCAATAAATTCAACATCAGTAATTTCTTAGAAATTATTAAGTTTTCAAGCTTTTAATATTTCATCAAAATTCTATATTTCGGCCTAGGGACCTCGGAATTCAATTTCGGGCATACGCCCAAGTTCAAAATTACGATACGGACCTATCCGAATTTTCAAAATACTGATCCGGGTCCGTTTGCTCAAAATATTGACCAAAGTCAACTTAGTTGAGTTTTAAAGCTCTATTTCACATTTTAATCCATTTTTCACATAAAAACTTTTTGGAAAACTTATACGGACTGCGCACGCAAGTCGAGAAATGATAAATGGTGATTTTCAAGGTCTTAGAATACAGAATTACTTATTAAATTTAAAGATGACATTTTGGGTCATCACAAAGTTGCTCGGCAGATATTTTATTGCGTGTTTTGGTTCATTTCTTCTACTTCTCACATGGCTTAGGCGATATTTGGAGCTCTTCAAGGGGAGATTTTCATTATCTATTGCAAGGTAAGTAATTCTCACATAATTTTAGTGAAATACATGGATTATATGTGGATTTAAACACGAAAGTAGTAGAAATTGTGGAAAATTGGTAGAAAAACCTAGAAATTTTATTTTTAGATGTTGACCACGAAATTGGACATAGAATTGGGAATAAATCATATATTTGAGTTCGTAATATTATGGGTAAATTTTATCTTCGAAAATTTTCAGAATCCGGGCACGTGAGCCTGATGGTTGATTTTGTTGACTTTTCGAGCGGAGTTGAGAATTATTATAAATTGATAAATTATTCGCATTGGAGTATATTTTGATTGATTTGCACCTTGTTTGACTAGTTTAGGATCGATGGGCATTGGTTTAAGAGTTAGAGAGGCATTGGAGCCCGTCATGGAACGTCAGAGCGAGGTAAGTCTCCTGTCTAACCTTGTGAGGGGGAAATTACCCCTAGGCGACGTAATTGTTATGTGCTACTAGTTGCGGGTACTACATATGCACGAGGTGACGAAAGTCCGTACGTAGCTAAAGTATATTTATTGTCACGACCCCAAATTCCCTCCGTAAGTGGTCGTGATGGCACCTAGTCTCTAAGACTAGGTAAGCCTAACAATGCGGAATAATCATAAATATCTGAAATAAATAAACTACAATTCAAATAATTACAACTCTCAAAACCCGGTAGAAATAAGTCACAAGCTTCTAAAAATTTATTCTCAATGTTTCTATGTATCAAGGTCTAAAGAAAAATAAGGAAGAAACATAAAATGATAGAAGGGGACTCCGGAGTCTGCGGACGCTGGCAGATATACCTTGAAGTCTCCGTGCGCAGGTAACTCACTGACGTCTAGACTGGTAAGATGTACCTGGATCTGCAAATAAAATTGGAACTTGATTACCTTATGGGAGAATTTTCTTAGTAATTGGAATTCATGAGTTTTATCAAGTAAAATTGGTGATGAAAATGGAGAAGACATCATTAATGGAGGAAATCGAATAAGGGAGAAAGAAAAAGAAAAAAAAAGAGAGAAGAAAAGAAAAAAGAAGAAAGAAAAGAGAAAGGTAAAGAAAAAAAGTACTAATAAAAAGGAAATAGTGTTTGTAATACACTTTACTACAATTAACGAAAGAGCTAATTAGTTTGGGTGGATTCTGTTTCGAAAAAGACATATATGGGCCAACTGTATAACTCTAATGCCATATATGGACCAACTATGTGACGATAAGGGCATATTTGAGCTAAAGTATTAACGAAGGGCAAATATGCTAAATTTCGTATAGTATAAGGACATATTTTGTCCTTTTCCGTTTAGAAAATGTCATATCATATTATATTGAGTTTGTCTACTGTATGAACAAACATAGAAAAGATACAATTAAATATCTTACTTAAAATTAAAATTGTTGTCGTTGAGTGTAGCTTATATGTTTCCTTAATAATAAGTTTATGCTATATACACTTGACCCCCGTTGATTGTGTAAGGGTCTGTTCTGGGTTGCTCCACCGATTGACTTAATGTTTTGGATTGCGCGATCAGATTTTTTACATTATGTCATAGTCAAAATTTAATAAATCATATAGCTCTGGGTTTTCTCTCTCAACTAAGCTCATCGAGTCGCAATGTGCTTATTCTTTCTGCTCGCAATTACAAGCCCACTCTTCAGCCTATTAAGCCTAATTTCTCTCTTCAAAATCCAAACCTTCTAAAAAAGATGGATGAAAATAAAGTCCTTGTGTAAAACCAAGAATTGAATAACACATGCGAAGGTTTTGGATTGGATGATTAAATTTGTAACGACTCGACCGGTCGTTTTATTTTCTAGATCCCTGTTCCCTTAAATAAGACTCCCCGAATGTGCTTTTACTGTTTTACTATTAGCAGGGATGGTTAGTTCGGGTTTGGAAGAGTTCGTATTGAAATCGGAATACTTAGTTCCTTGCTATTAGCTTTAAAGGGATAAGTTTGACTTGGGTCAACATTTCTAGTAAACGACCTCGAAACCGGGATTTGACGGTCCCAAAAGGTTTGTATAATTTAAGACTTGCATCCAAAATTTGGTGTCATTTCGAACAGTTTAAGTATGGATCGGCGCGTTCGGAGTAAGTTGGAAGAATTTGAAGTTCATAAGTTGATTCTAATGGTTTTGGGTTGCGATTCTTAGTTTCAATATTGTCTTCCGCGTTCCGAGGGTGCGGGCGAGTCCGTTTTATGTTTACAAACTTGTTGGCATGTGTGGACGGGGCCTCGGAGGCCCCGGATGCCATTTGGGCGATGCACGAAAGTCGTTTGGCCTTGGATGAACAGCTGAAGCATCGAGCTTCTGGTGCAATCGCACCTGCGAAGGGCCAGCCGCAGGTACGGCCTCGCAGAAGCGAGCCAGCATCCGCAGAAGCGGCCCAGCGTGGGCAGCCCAGAAATCGCAGATATGGGACATGGTGTGCAACTGCGAACGCGCAGGTGCGATGGGAGCAACCGCAGAAGCGGCCAAAGCCGTAGGTGCGGCACGCGCATCGCAGAAGCGGGCCTGTGGTCCACAGATGCGGAAGAGGCCAACTAAGGGAGAGCCGCATCTACGAAGCTTTCTCCGCTGATGCGGTCCGAGAGCCACAGAAGCGGAAGTCCTAGAGGCACTGAGGTTCATTTAATACAGGACTTGGGTCATTTTTGACCCATTTCTTTCACTTCTTGGGCGATTTTGGAGCATCTTAAAGAGGGGTTTTCACCTAGTTATTGGAAGTAAGTAATTTCTATCCAATGTAAGTTAAATACATAGATTATGGGTAGATTTTAACATATAAAATAGTGGAAATAATAGGTTTAGACGAAAAACCTAGGTTTTGATAAAAATGGGATTTAACCACGAAAATGGTTATGGGATTGGGTCAAAATTTTATATTTGAGTTCGTGAGGTTGTGGGTTAGTAATTTCTTCAAATATTTTCGGAATCCGAGCATGTGGGACCGTGGGTAAATTTTATGAGTCTTTCAATATGGGTTGGAAAAATTACTCTAATAGTTAGAATACGAATTTTTGAATATGTATTGATTAATTTATATAATATTTGACTAGTTTTGGATTGTTCGGCACCGAGTTGAGGCTTTAGAGTGAATTGAAGGCCGCAAAGCGATCTTTGAGACAAGGTAAGTCTTATACCTAACCTTGTAAGAGGGAATTTACCACATAGGTGATTTATATTACTTTTTGCTTCTAATTGTGGGAGCTACGTACTCACGAGGTGACGAGAGTCCGTGCGTAGCTACTAATTATGCTTATGTCCGGATAGTTTAGGACCCAAATCATGAAATATTTATAATATTTGCACCCTACCTATTAATTTAAGTGTCTAATTATATTGGAACATGATAAAGGAATTGTAAAAGACTATTTCACTTACTTGAGTTTTGGCGAGTTACTTAACCGTTAATAAAAATTGTGTTTTTTTGTGTATTAGCCGCATAATAACTTTTAAATCGAATGTTCATAAAGTATCCTCTCTTCTTGTGGAGCGGGACAAACACCTCAGTAGTAGATAGATGCATCTACGGTTCGTACCACACGGCCCTCGGCAGTGTACACATTATTCTAAATTGGGCCGTACGACCTCGGCATAATCATGTGTGATAGTACTCGGAGCTTAAATTATATTTGATATTATTTTATGGCCTGAGAGATTGAATATATATATATATATATATATATATATATATATA
>AWOL01S0021430.1:0-27684 GCA_000715115.1 Nicotiana otophora | reverse complement strand
ATATATATATATGTGACAAAAACTGACTTGGGATTTACCATTTGTGAAAGAATCATTTATTTTCTGTTTGATATTGAGTTACTATTATTATTTACATAAACCATGCTCATTTAGAATTTATGTATTTTCATTGCTAGCCCGTAGTAAGTGTCGATATCGACCCCTCGTTACTAATTTTTCGAGGTTAGACTAGATACTTACTAGGTACATGTTGTTTATATACTCACATTATACTTCTGCACTAACTGTGCGGAATCTGAGGCAGGTGCATCTAGCGGGCATATCGGCGCGCACCCCCGTTATCCCAAAGGCCTAGTGGTGAGCTTCTTCCTGAGCCGTTCTGCAATACCTAGAGTTTCTCTTTTGTATCTATTTTTCTATCTACTTTATTTCAGACAGTAATTAAAATTTTGTATATTCTACTAGTTGCTCATACACTTGTGACACTAGCTCTTGACACACATACTAGTAGACTTTATGATTTTGGAGTATTTATATCACTACAGTTGCCTTTGTTTTATTTACAAAATTGTTTTGCTCCTCAATTTCTTAATAAATGGAATTTAATTACTTGAAAACCTATTAAAAGGAGCAATCACATGGCTAGTTCATTGTTGGCTTGCCTAGCGGCGACGTTGGGCGTTATCACGGTCTATAAGAGAAATTGGGTGGTGACAAAATTCTTTCACAACATACCACTGCATTTTTACTTGTAGGCACATATATACAGAAAAATATAGCCCTCATAATTTATATACATTATATATTAAAAAAATTCAAAGATTACCTAAAGGAGGTAATATTGAGAATAAGTCAAAAGGTACATAGAGGGGGACATAGATCTGACCTCATCAAAATAAGATGAACAAAATCCATCTTTACAATTTGACTTATAACATAAGCTTACAACCAGGATCAAAGATGAAAGTGTTCTTCCTCACCTTAATTCTAAAGTTTGGTCTTCCTAGCTCATCATTCTTCATTAAAGATATAATCTGCCTTGGCAAGTTTATATCCCTAGTGAAAAACTGGTTCTTTTTATCCTTTTCAGTTAAGTTGGCTAAAAGATCTGCTGGAATGTTGCATTCTCTAAAGGTGTGAATGAATTGAAATTATCCCTCTAAGTTCATTGACTGAATCTCTTTGATCTCCTCCCTGATTTGCCATGATGTAGAGATTTATTCCTTTATCATTTCAAGAATAAGTAATGAGTCTGATTTAATTGTTAATCTGTTGAAGCCATGGTTTAAGCATCATCTCATCCCAATTTTAATTTCCTGCACCTCAGCTGAATTATTTGAACAAGAACCAAGATACACAGTGAATGCCATGATCGTATGACCAAGATGGTCTCACAATATTCCACCACCCCCGGCACTACCAGGATTTCCTTTGCTGCATCCGTCCACATTTAGCTTGAATTCACCAAAAGCAGGTTTCTTTAACTTTACTGGAGTAATGCTTAGCTTGGGTTTCATTTCATCAACCATTTGAATAATTTTGGGAAAAGTCGAGTTAAAAGATAGAGAGGAAAATTGCGTAGAAAGCAACATCTACATAAAAAGTTATTTTTTAATGATTCTGCCCATTGTGCTACTAATTCTCTCATATTTGAAAGTACATCTGAACTTTCAAATTTTCTAGCAAATAACAGATGGAAGACACTGCAGTATCATCTTCTGAACTTTGTTTTGAGGATTAACATGCCACCATTTAATGATTTTGCCTCTTATGCCTCCTGTAGATTGCATATTCAATCCACATGCATCTTAAAATATTTTCAAACCTTCCCAGCAATCATACTTTCACAAAAAAGATGATTAATTAATTCAGAACTGCTATTAGTACAACAATAGCATTTTGAAGGACCATGCACACCAAATTCAACGAAAACATCATATGTGGCTAATTTACCATTCAATAACCTAAGAATATGGAATGACACTTTGAAAGGTAGCTGTAACGACCCGGCCGGTCGTTTTGAGTATTATAACCCCGTTCCTCTATTTTCTTGCCCAATTTATACTTTATAGTTATTTTATGACTTACCGGGTTAGTAGGTTCGGGTCCGAAAGGAATTCAGAGTGAAATGAGACACTAAGTCTCATAATTGAAAATTTAAGTTATAAAAGTGGACCGGACATGGACCTATATGTAAACGACCTCAGATTTGAATTTTAATGATTCCAATAGCTTTGTATGGTGATTTCAGGCTTAGGAGCATGTCCGAAATATTATTTAGAGGTCTGTAGTAGAATTAGGCTTGAAATGCCGAAAGTTGCATTTTTGGAAATTTGACCGGGGGTTAACTTTTTGATATCGGGGTCGAAATCCGATTCTGAAAATTTGAGTACCTCTGTTATATAATTTATGACTTGTGCGCAAAATTTGAGGTAAATCAGTCGTGATTTGATAGGTTCCGGAGTCGTTTGTAGAAATTAAAAATTTCAAAGTTCATTAGGCTTGAATTGGGGTATAATTCATGGTTTTAGCGTTGTTTGAGCTGATTTGAGGGTTCGACTAAGTCCGTATGATGTTTTAGAACGTGTTGGTATATTTGGTTGAGGTCCCAAGGGGCTCGGGTGAGTTTTGGATGGTTAATGGATCAAAAATTTGGACCTGAACAGCTGCTGGAATTTTCTGATATCTGATGATGTTTTCCTTCAACGTGATCGCGTGAATGCGTCTGTGATCATGTAGTCTTAGTTGGTCAGTGGGGGGTTTTGTTCTAATCGATCGCATGGGAATATCTGCTATCGCATAGGGTTAATGTGAGGCAATGGCATTTTGTACTTCGCGGTCGCGTGAAGCGGAACACGATCGCGTAGCTCTGGGATTGTGTGAGTCGCGAACGCGTGAAGAAGGTCGCGTTCGCGTAGAGTAAGTGGAGCAGAAATAGAAGTCACACGTTTTGTGCTTCGCGATCGCGTGGACGAGTCTGCAATGGCATAGGTCTGTGATGTTGTGCTTCGCGTTAGCGTGGGAAAGTCCGCGATCGCGTAAAGTAAAATCAGGGCGATGGAAAATTATTCTTCGCGATCGCGTAGGAATGTTCGCGATCGCGTAGAACAAATGTCTAGGCAGAGAGTTTAAGTTCTGAAAATGGGACTTCGTTCCATTTTCAGTTTTTGACGGATTTGAGCTCGGGAAGAGGCGATTTTCGGGTGTTTTTCAAGGAAAACAACCGGGTAAGTATTCTTAACTCAATATTGGTTAAATTTGGTTGTTTTATCATTTAATTGATGAATTAGTTTGAAAAAGTTTGAAAACCCTTTTAGTTTAAATTGAAGATTTGAGGGTCCACTTGGGGTCGGATTTTGATAAAATTGGTATGGTTAGACTCGTGGTTGAATGGGCTTCCAGATTTTATAACTTTTGTGGAGTTCCAAGACGTGGGCCCCACAGGCGATTTTTGAGCTAAAATTCATATTTTTATGAAACATTAGCATTTTCTTATGGAATTAATTCCAATAAATTTTATTGACTGAAACGAATTATTTGTGACTAGATTTGAAGCATTTGGAGGCCTATTTGCGAGGCAAAGGCATAGCAAAGTAAAGAATTTCACGCTCTGAGGTAAGTAATAGTTTTAAATCTGGTCCTGAGGGTATGAAATCCCGGATTTTATATCATGTGATTATTTTGGAGATGACACACATTCTAGGTAACGGGAGTGTGGACGTGCGCCGAGGGGATTGTGACTTGGTCTGTCCTGTGGAAACTGTAAAGTTGAATAACTTGTTGATAATTATGTGTTCTCTATGTGTTGTAAAAATTTGACTTTAAGTCATGTTAGAAACCATGTTTAGGATATATGTTGGTATTGTTGGGACCACAGAGGTCGTGTATATATTGCATTATCTGCTTAAATTATTTTTTTGTACTCGGTCACAGTTTACTTGATTATTTTGTCTCAGTCTCTATTGTTCATTATTGATGTGTCATATCATTATTGTTTGGGCTGATTTCATGATTGTTGAGAGCCCGAGAGACTGTGGAGCTTTATGACTGAGTGAGGCCGAGGGCGTGATTGTAAAATATTATACTATAGCACGTGAGTTGGCCGTGCAGCACGTGAGTTGGTCGTGCGGATCCTTATATCATACTATAGCACGTGAGTTGGCCGTGCAACACGTGAGTTGGTCGTGCGGATCCAGATATTTATATTATGGCACGTGAGTTATCCATGCAGCACGTGAGTTGTCCTGCAGATTATAGCACTTGGACTGTAGGAGCCCTCCGGAGTCTGTACATCCCAGTGAGCGCGGGTACCCATTGAGTGTGAGCGTTGAGGGTTGGGAACCCAGTGAGTGATTGTTGTCATGAGAGGCTGTACTTATTTTTCATTGGTTGATGCACTTAGTTGCTATCTGTTATTGTGGTGAAATTTCTGAAAGATTCTATATCCGGATTAAATGAACTTGAATTGTATAAAAATTGATTTGACTTAAACTGCCGGATTTGAAAGCATGTCTATTCTTTGTTAGAATTATTGAAAATGAATTATAATTGTATAGCTCGTCACTATCTTCAGTTTCTTATTTATTATTATTACTTGCTGATTTGGTTGTACTCATACTACACCCTGCACTACGTGTGCAGATTCAGGTGTTCCCGGACATAGCGGGTGTTGATTCTTTCGTACAACTGATTTTCAGGAGATTTTGAGGTAGTTGTCGTGATTCGCAGACCTTGCCTCTCCTTCTCTATCTCCTTGTTTACTGTATTTGGTCTCAGACTATTATAGATCGTATTTTTCAGACTTGTATTCATATTAGATGCTCATGTACTCAGTGACACCGGGTTTGGGAGTGATATATTTGAAATTTTGAGATTTCTTCCGCTGAATTAAATTATTTTGTTTTCAAATTTAAAAGAAATGGTGATTTATTGGGATTTTTGGCTTGCCTAGTATTGAGATAGGCGCTATCACGACAGGTGAGATTTTGTTCATGACAAGTTGGTATTAGAGCCTAGGTTGCATAGGTCTCACGGTCATCAGCGGGTTTAGCAGAGTCTTGCGGATCAGTATGGAGACGTCTGTACTTATCTTCGAGAGGCTGCAGAACCCTTAGGAAAATTTTGCTTTCTTTTATTTTGTACTGCGAATTTGTTAATTCCGGAAACTAAAATTATGTAATTCTATTCTCTCACAGATGGTGAGGACACGTACTACCGGATCGGACGATCAGCCACCAGTGCCACAAGTTAGGGCCGCGAGAGGCCGGGGCCGTGATAGAGGCCGGGGTCGAGGTAGAGGTCGAGGTATAGCTCGTACCACAGTTGGACCAGCACTTGTAGTACCACTAGTTGCTCTAACTCAGCAGTAAATTTCGAATATATCTGAGCCGACAGGATCAGCTCAGGCACCAGCTGTGTCCATTGAGATTCCAGGCCTTCAAGAGACTTTGGCCCATATATTGGCAGCTTGCACTGGTCTTGCTCAGGTGGTTTCGGCTCAGGCTGCACCTGCCACTTCTCAGGCCGGGGGAGGTACTCATACCCGTGTTGCCCGTACTCTAGACCAGGTAGTACAGGGACTTTAGATACCAGGGGTACTTCCAGCCCAGCCGGTTGTAGTTGCTCAGGCTCCGGTAGTTCCTGTTATGGCAGATGATGAGCACAGGAGACTTCAGAGATTTGAGAGGCTTCGACCTCACCCATTTAGCGGTACTGAGTCAGAGGATGCTCAGGGTTTTCTAGATATTAGCCAACGGATGCTTTGGACAGCAGGTATTCTAGAGACCAGTGGGGTCTCATTCATTACTTTTCAGTTTTCTATGGCTGCACTCAGATGGTGGGAGACTTACGAGAGGTGTAGGCCTATTGGCGCAACACCCCTTACTTGGCAGCAGTTCTCCGTGGTCTTTTTGGAGAAGTTCCCACCTCAGTCACGCAGAGAGGAGCCGCGCATGCAGTTTGAGCAGCTTTGCTAGGGTGATATATCAGTGACGCAGTACAAGATGAGATTTTCTGATTTGGCTCGTCACATAGTCTGGTTGGTTCCCACTGATAGGGAGAGGATTAGGAAGTTCATTGATGGCCTCACATATCAGCTGCGATTACTTATGACTAGGGAGAGAGTATCTGGTGCTACTTTTGATAAGGTAGTGGATATTGCTCGGCAGATAGAGATGGTTCGTAGCCAGGAACGTGGAGAGAGGGAGGCTAAGAGGTCTCGTGGTCTGGGTGATTACAACGGTATTCCTTCATGGGGTCAGTTTTACCGTGGTAGGGGTCGTTCTTACATACACGCTCAGACGGGTCGTCCAACTCATCATGGTGCATCAGCTAGTCACGGTTCTTACAGTGCTCACTTAGACCAGTCTTCATTCAGTGCACTACCAGCGCAAAGTTCTCATCATGCCTCGTCCGTACAGGCTTCTGCAGGTTATTCTTCGGGTTATCAGGAGCAGCAGTTCCGTCAGAGAAGAGGTTGTTTCGAGTGCAGAGAATTTGGTCATTACAAGAGAGAGTGTCCTAGGCAGTTGAGTGGGGCTCCACAACAGAGTTCTCGACCGACGGCACCAGCACTAGCAATTACACCACCCGTCCTTCCATCTCGGGGTGGGGGTCAGGTAGTTAGGGGTCGCCCAAGAGGGAGAGGCCAATCAGGAGGCGGGCAGGCTCGATTCTATGCTTTTCTTGCCAGGCCAGATGTTGTTGCCTCAGATGCAGTGATCACAAGTATTGTTTCAGTGTGCCATAGGGAGGCTTCTATATTATTTGACCTCGATTCCACTTATTCATATGTATCATCGTATTTTGATCATTATCTAGATATGCCATGTGAGTCCTTAGTTTTATCTGTTTGTGTATCTACACCGGTGGGCAAACTTATTAGTGTGGATCGTGTGTATCGGTCGTGTGTGGTAACTATTGGGGAATTGGAGACTAAAATTGATCTCTTATTATTCGGTATGGTTAATTTCGATGTAATCCTGGGTATGGATTAGTTGTCTCCATGTCATGCTATTCTAGACTATCAAGCAAAAATTGTTACGTTGACAATGCCGGGGTTGCCAAGGGATGAATGGAGGGGTTCTCTATATCTTGTTCCTAGTAGGGTAATTTCTTATTTGAAGGCCCAACGTATGGTTGGAAAGGGATGCTTGTCATATTTGGCTTTTGTGAGAGATGTTGAATCAGATACTCCTATTATTGATTTAGTACCGGTCGTGCGAGACTTTTCGGATGTATTTCCTGCAGACTTACCGGGTATGCCACCCGACAGGGATATTGATTTCGGTATTGACTTGGTGCAGGGCACTTAGCCCATTTATATTCCTCCGTATCTTATGGCACCAACTGAGTTAAAAGAATTGAAAGAGCAACTTCAGGAACTCCTTAAAAAGGGGTTTATTATGCCTAGTATGTCATCTTGGGGTGCACTGGTTCTGTTTGTGAAAAAGAAATATGGTATTATGCAGATGTGCATCGATTATAGGCAGTTGAACAAAGTTACAATCAAAAATAAATATCCTTTGTCGCGTATTGATGACTTATTTGACCAGCATCAGGGAGCGAGGGTGTTCTCCAAAATTGATTTGAGGTCTGGGTATTAGCAGTTGAAAATTCGGGATTCGGATATTCTCAAGATGGCATTCAGAACTTGTTATGACCACTATGAATTTCTTGTGATGTACTTTGGGCTAACCAATGCCCCAGTAGCATTTATGCATTTGATGAATAGTGTATTCCAGCCATATCTTGATTTATTTGCCGTGGTATTTATTGATGATATTCTGGTGTACCCACGTAATCAGGAGGAGCATGCACAACACTTGTGAATTGTATTACAGAGGCTGAGAGAGGAGAGACTTTATGCTAAATTCTCTAAATGTGAGTTCTGGCTTAGTTCGGTGACATTCTTGGGACATATAGTGTTCAGTGAAGGAATTAAGGTGGATCCGAAGAAAATAGAGGCAGTTCAGAATTGGCCCAGGCCATCTTCAGTTACTGAGATTCGAAGTTTTCTCAGCTTGGCCGGTTATTATCGTCGCTTTGTGGAGGGATTCGCGTCTATTGCATCGCCTATGACTAAATTAACCCAGAAAGGTGCTCTGTTCAAGTGGTTGGATGAATGTGAAGAGAGCTTTCAGAAGCTCAAGACAGCGTTGACTACAGCTCCAGTATTGGTGTTTCTTACAGGTTCAGAGTCTTATACTGTGTATTGTGATGCGTCGCGTATTGGTCTCGGCGTAGTGCTGATGCAAGATGGTAGGGTGATTGCCTATGCATCCAGACAGTTAAAGGTATATGAGAAGAATTATCCAGTCCACGATCTTGAGTTAGCAGCTATTGTTCGTACCTTGAAAAGTTGGCGGCATTACTTGTACAGTGTCCAGTGTGAGGTATATACCGATCATCGGAGTCTACAATATTTGTTTAAATAGAAGGATCTTAAATTGCGGCAGCGAAGGTAGTTGGAGTTGCTTAAGGATTAAGATATCACCATTCTCTATCATCCAGGAAAGGCCAATGTGGTGGCCAATGCCTTGAGTCGTAAGGGGAGAGTTTGGGTAGCTTAGCATACTTACCGATAGCAGAGAGGCCTTTAGCCTTGGATGTTCAAGCCTTGGCTAATCAGTTTGTTAGATTGGATGTTTCTGAGTCGAATCGAGTTTTGGCCTGTATGGTTTCTCGGTCTTCTTTGTATGATCGCATCAGAGAGCGCCAGTATGATGATCCACATCTTCTTGTCCTTAAGGACACGGTTCAGCACGGCGATGCCAAGGAAGTCACTATTGGAGATGACGGTGTATTACGGATGTCGGGCAGGCTATGTGCGCCTAATGTAGATGGTTTGCGTGAGCTGATTCTCCAGGAAGCTCACAGTTCGCGGTACTCTATTCATTCAGGCACCGCGAAGATGTATCAGGATTTGAGACAGCACTATTGGTGGAGGTGGATGAAGAAAGATATAGTTGGGTTTGTATCTCGGTGTTTAAATTGCCAACAGGTAAAGTACGAGCATCAGAGACCGGGCGGATTGCTACAGAGACTTGAACTTTTGGAGTGGAAATGGGAGCGTATTGCCATGGACTTCATAGTTGGACTCCTACGGACTTTGAGAAAGTTTGATGCTGTTTGGGTGATAGTAGATCGGTTGACCAAATCTACGCATTTCATTCCAGTCGGTACTAATTATTCTTCGGAGCGGTTGGCTGGGATTTATATTCGTGATATTGTTCGCCTACATGGTGTGCCTATGTCCATTAATTCAGATCGGGGTACGCAGTTTACCTCACAGTTTACGAGGGAAGTGCAGCGAGAATTAGGCACACAGGTTTAGTTGAGTACAACATTTCACCCTCAGACGGACGGACAGTCCGAGCGCACTATTCAGATATAAGAGGATATGTTACGCGCTTGTGTCATTGATTTTGAGGGTTCTTGGGATCAATTTCTATCACTCGCGGAGTTTGCTTACAATAATAGCTACCATCCAAGCATTTAGATGGCTCTGTATGAAGCTTTGTATGGGAGACGGTGACGGTCTCCAATGGTTTGGTTTGAGCCGGGTGAGGCTAGGCTATTGGGTACGGACTTGGTTCAATATGCTTTAGAGAAGGTCAAAGTGATTCAGGAACGGCTTCGCACGGCACAGTCTAGACAGAAGAGTTATGCCGACAGGAAGGTTCATGATGTTGTTCACATGGTGGGGGAGAAGGTTCTGCTCAAGATTTCACCCATGAAGGGTGCGTTGAGGTTCGGGAAGAAGGGCAAGTTGAGCCCTCGGTATATTGGGCCTTTTGAGATACTTAAGAAAATTAGAGAGGTGGCTTATGAACTTGCTTTTCCACCAAGTCTATGAGGTGTTCATCCAATGTTCTATGTATCCATGCTCTGAAAGTATGTCGGGGATCCGTCTCATATTCTGGATTTCAGTACAGTACAGCTGGACGATAATTTGACTTATGACGTGGAACCGGTGGCTATTTTAGACCTGCAGGTTAGAAAGTTGAGGTCAAAGAGCATAGCATCAGTGAAGGTACAGTGGAGAGGCCAACCAGCCGGAGAAGCTACTTGGGAGATTGAGCAGGAGATGCGCAGCAACTATACACACTTATTTGAGACTCCAGGTATTGTTCTAAACCCGTTCGAGGACGAACGTTTGTTTAAAAGGGAGAGAATGTAATGAACCGGACAGTTGTTTTGAGTACTATAACCTCGTTCCCCGATTTACTGCTCAATTTATGCTTTATAGTTATTTTATGACTTACCGGGTTAGTAGGTTCGGGTCCGGAAGAAATTCGGAGTGAAATGAGACACTTAGTCTCATAATTGAAAATTTAAGTTAGAAAAGTAGACCGGATATGGACCTATGTGTAAACGACCTTGGATTTAAATTTTGATGATTCCAATAGCTCTGTGTGGTAATTTTGGGCTTAGGAACATGTCCGAAATATTATTTGGAGGTCCGTAGTAGAATTAGACTTGAAATGCCGAAAGTTAAATTTTTGGGAAGTTTGACCGGGGGGTTGACTTTTTGATATCAGGGTCAAAATCTGATTCTGAAAATTTGAGTACCCCCGTTATGTCATTTATGACTTGTGCGCAAAATTTGAGGTAAATTGGACGTGATTTGATAGGTTCCGGAGTCGTTTGTAGAAATTAGAAATTTCAAAGTTCATTAGGCTTGAATTGGGGTGTAATTCATGGTTTTAGCATTGTTTGAGGTGATTTGAGGGTTCAACTAAGTCCGTATGATATTTTAGGATTGATATATTTGATTGAAGTTCCGGGGGGCTCGGGTGAGTTTGGGATGGTTAACGGATAAAAATATTGGATTTGAACAGCTGCTGGAATTTTCTGATATCTAATGATGTTTTCCTTCTACGCGATCGCGTGAATGCGTCTGCGATCGCATAGGCTTAGTTAGCCAGTGGGGGGGTTTTGTTCTACGTGATCACGTGGGGATATCTAGCATCACGTAGGGTTAATGTGAGGCAATGGCATTTTGTGCTTCACGGTCGCGTGAAGCGGGACGCAATCGCGTAGCTTTGGGATTGTGAGACTCGCGAACGCATGAAGAAGGTCGCGTTCGCGTAGAGTAAGTGGAGTGGAAATACGCGTTTTGTACTTCGCGATCGCATGGACGAGTCCGCAATCGCGTAGGTCTGTGATGTTGTGCTTCGCGATCGCGTGGGAAAGTCCGCGATCGCGTAGAGTAAAATCTGTGTAATGGAAAATTTTCTTCGCGATCGCGTAGAGCAAATGTCTGGGCAAAGAGTTTAAGTTTTGAAAATGGGACTTCGTCCCATTTTCAGTTTTTGACGGATTTGAGCTCGGGAAGAGGCGATTTTCGGGAATTTTTTAAGGAAAATAATGGGGTAAGTATTCTTAACTCAATATTGGTTAAATTACCCGAATCCATGGTTGTTTTTATTATTTAATTGGTGAATTAAGTTGGAAAAGTTTGAAAACCCTATTAGTTTAAATTAAAGATTTGAGGGTCGAGTTGGGGTCGGATTTTGATAACATTGGTATGGTTAGACTCGTGGTTCAATGGGCTTCCGAATTTTATAACTTTTGTCGAGTTCTGAGACGTGGGCCCCACAGGCAATGTTTGAGCAAAAATTCGAATTTTTATGAAAAATTAGCATTTTCTTATGGAATTAATTCCAATAAATTTTATTGACTGAAACGAATTATTTGTGACAAGATTCGAGGCATTCGGAAGCCGATTTGCGAGGCAAAGGCATATCAGAGTAAAGAATTTCACGCTCTGAGGTAAGTAACAGTTTTAAATCTGGTCCTGAGGGTATGAAATCCCGGATTTGATATGATGTGATTATTTTGGAGATGACACACATTCTAGGTGACGGGAGTGTGGGCGTACACCGAGGGGATTGTGACTTGGTCCGTCCCGTGGAAACTGTAAAGTTGAATAACTTGTTGATAATTATGTATTCTCTATGTGTTGTGAAAATTTGACTTTAAGTCATGTTAGAAACCATGTTTAGGATATATGTTAGTATTGTTGGAACCACAGAGGTCGTGTACATATTGAATTATCTGCTTAAATTATTTTGTCTCAGTCTCTATTGTTCATTATTGATGTGTCATATCATTGTTGTTTGGGCTGATTTCATGATTGTTGAGAGCCCGAGAGACTGTGGAGCTTTATGACTGAGTGAGGCCGAGGGCCTGATTGTGAAATATTATACTATAGCACGTGAGTTTGCCGTGCAGTACGTGAGTTGGCCGTGCAGATCCTTATATCATACTATAGCACGTGAGTTGGCAGTGGGATCCTTATATTATACTANTAAGAAGGTCGCGTTCGCGTAGAGTAAGTGGAGTGGAAATACGCGTTTTGTACTTCGCGATCGCATGGACGAGTCCGCAATCGCGTAGGTCTGTGATGTTGTGCTTCGCGATCGCGTGGGAAAGTCCGCGATCGCGTAGAGTAAAATCTGTGTAATGGAAAATTTTCTTCGCGATCGCGTAGAGCAAATGTCTGGGCAAAGAGTTTAAGTTTTGAAAATGGGACTTCGTCCCATTTTCAGTTTTTGACGGATTTGAGCTCGGGAAGAGGCGATTTTCGGGAATTTTTTAAGGAAAATAATGGGGTAAGTATTCTTAACTCAATATTGGTTAAATTACCCGAATCCATGGTTGTTTTTATTATTTAATTGGTGAATTAAGTTGGAAAAGTTTGAAAACCCTATTAGTTTAAATTAAAGATTTGAGGGTCGAGTTGGGGTCGGATTTTGATAACATTGGTATGGTTAGACTCGTGGTTCAATGGGCTTCCGAATTTTATAACTTTTGTCGAGTTCTGAGACGTGGGCCCCACAGGCAATGTTTGAGCAAAAATTCGAATTTTTATGAAAAATTAGCATTTTCTTATGGAATTAATTCCAATAAATTTTATTGACTGAAACGAATTATTTGTGACAAGATTCGAGGCATTCGGAAGCCGATTTGCGAGGCAAAGGCATATCAGAGTAAAGAATTTCACGCTCTGAGGTAAGTAACAGTTTTAAATCTGGTCCTGAGGGTATGAAATCCCGGATTTGATATGATGTGATTATTTTGGAGATGACACACATTCTAGGTGACGGGAGTGTGGGCGTACACCGAGGGGATTGTGACTTGGTCCGTCCCGTGGAAACTGTAAAGTTGAATAACTTGTTGATAATTATGTATTCTCTATGTGTTGTGAAAATTTGACTTTAAGTCATGTTAGAAACCATGTTTAGGATATATGTTAGTATTGTTGGAACCACAGAGGTCGTGTACATATTGAATTATCTGCTTAAATTATTTTGTCTCAGTCTCTATTGTTCATTATTGATGTGTCATATCATTGTTGTTTGGGCTGATTTCATGATTGTTGAGAGCCCGAGAGACTGTGGAGCTTTATGACTGAGTGAGGCCGAGGGCCTGATTGTGAAATATTATACTATAGCACGTGAGTTTGCCGTGCAGTACGTGAGTTGGCCGTGCAGATCCTTATATCATACTATAGCACGTGAGTTGGCAGTGGGATCCTTATATTATACTATAACACGTGAGTTGGCCATGTAGCACGTGAGTTGGCCGTGCGGATCCAAATATTTATATTATGGCATGTTAGTTATCCGTGCAACACGTGAGTTGTCCGTGCAGATTATAGTGCTTAGGCTGTAGGAGCCACTCCGGAGTCTGTACACCTCTGTGAGCGCAGGTACCCATTGAGAGTGAATGTTGAGGGCTGGGAGCCCAGTGAGTGATTGTTGTCATGAGAGGCTGTACTTGTTTTTCATTGATTGATGCACATAGTTGCTATCTGTTATTGTGGTGAAATTTCTGAAAGATTCTATATTCGGATTAAATGAACTTGAATTGTATAAAAATTGATTTGACTTAAACTGTCGGATTTGAAAGCATGTCTATTATTTGCTAGAATTACTGAAAATGAATTA
Source organism: Nicotiana otophora (assembly GCA_000715115.1). NCBI lineage: Eukaryota > Viridiplantae > Streptophyta > Magnoliopsida > Solanales > Solanaceae > Nicotiana > Nicotiana otophora. Next base: position 13,768 of record AWOL01S0021430.1, on the reverse strand, counting down.
TAATTGTATAGCTCGTCACTATCTTCAGTTTCTTATTTATTATTGTTACTTGCTGAGTTGGTTGTACTCACACTACACCCTGCATTACGTGTGCAGATTCAGGTGTTCTCGGACATAGCGGGTGTTGATTCTTCCGTATAGTTGATTTTCAGGAGATTTTGAGGTAGCTGTCGTGATTCGCAGACCTTGCATCTCCTTCTCTATCTCTTTATTTACTGTATTTGGTCTTAGACTATTATAGACCATATTTTTCAGACTTGTATTCATATTAGATGCTCATGTACTTAGTGACACCAGGTTTTGGGAGTGATATTTGAAATTTTGAGATTTCTTCCACTGAAATTAATTATTGTTTCAAATTTAAAAGAAATGATAGTTTATTGGGATTTTTGGCTTGCCTAGTATTGAGATAGGCGCCATCACGACAGGTGAGATTTTGAGTCGTGACAGTAGCTTACTATGCCAAATCTTTGAAAGTGTGAGTGATGATCATTTTTGATTTTTTAAGGGTCTTCCAGGCTGAATTTCTTGAAAAGGAACTATTGTGATTTGCAAGCCAAATAGGTTGATCCTTCACTTCATTCGTGATCTTGATGGATTTGATATGAGACACCAAATTAGGTGGGAGAACATCATTGAGCTTTTTCAGATTTCATTGATTGTGTGATATGAACTCAAACACTTTAATCTTTTTAGACTTGTTACCTTGATCAGTTACTTTGGCCAGTGCATCTTTGTATGTCCAATTATCTCACCAGAAAGAATTGGATCTTCCCTTAATGAAACCAGTTTGGTTAGGGGAGATGATTTTGTTCATCAATGGGACAACCTGGTATTCAGCAATTTGGATATGATTTTGAAAGTGAAGTTACTTAGGCTAATAGGCCTAAAATCAGTGTATTATTGTAGGTTATCAATCTTCGAAATAAGGACAAGACATGTATGTGTAAAAGATCTTGGGAGCTCACTTCCAGAAAAGAAATCCAGTATAACATTGTATAGATACTTTGCAATAATATCCCAGCAGTGGTAAAAAAGATTCTCAGATATACCATCTGGTCCAGGTGAGCTATTGCTGCTCATGGAAAAGACTACTTTTTTCACTTAATCTATGATAGGAATGGACCCCAACGTCTGGTTATCATCGTCATCTATCGCTCTGGGAAGCCGTCTTAACATAGAAAAATCCCCGCATATGATCTTTTGTGTGAACTGCTATTCAAAATATTCGACAGCTTCCGCTATTATGTCATCCTTATTCTCAATCTAGGTGCCATCTTGTTTTTTTTAATTCTTGTTAACTGCAACTTCTTTCTTTTGGAGTTGATAACAAAGTGAAAGAATTTAGTTTTATTATCCCCCTCTGAATACCACTTCAATCATGCTTTTTGCCTCCAAAAGTATTCTTCATTCTTAATGTGCCTGATAAGCTCAGCATTCACATTGTTGTACTCCATCCTATTACTTTCTAAATTATCATTCAAACATCGATCCTCAAGCTCTTCAAGTCTATTTTGTAGTTCCTTGATCTTGTCAAAAATATTTCCAATAGAGTTTCTAGACAATAAAGAAAGATTCTTACACACATTCTTAAGTTTGAGATGAAATTTTCACATAAGACCTCCTTTTACTTGAATCTGCCAATCTTGTTCAACTACTTATAGGAATCCCTCTTGATCAGTCTAGAAGTTTAAGAATCTGAAATATTTCTTAGGCTCCAATTGAGGATTAGTTGTAGAGATAAGCAAGGGAGCAAGATCGGAACCAATTCTGACCAACTGAGAGACTGAAGTATCTGAATATCTATGTAACCATTCTGAGTTTACTAATGTTGTGTCCAGCCTTGCCCATATCCTCCTGCTAGGAGCCCAACCATTACACCAAATGAAAGGATTGCCAGAATATTCAAGGTCCAACAAACCACTGTCTACCATACAGTTGATGAAAGGAAGGCTTTTAGATATACTATGAATTTTACCCCCATTTTCTCATCGGGATCCATACAGTGACGGAGTCAGAATTTTCATTAAGGGGTATCAAAATATAAAGAAATAAACTCACCAAAAAGTCAATGGGGTGTCATTATATAGTATACATATATTTTTTTAAAAAAAATTACCGAACTAAACAGTATAATTTTCTGACGAAAAGGTGTTGGTTGACATCCCTTGGGTGCATATGGCTCCGCCTCGGAATCCATAATAGAATTAAAGTCTCTGGTAACCATCCATGGTGCAATCATATCTTCAGAGAATGAACTGATATTATCCCATAATGATTCCCTGAGATGAGCCTTATAGTTGGCATACAAACTCAAAATATATAAATCCTCTTTTCTAAGTAAACTCAAAATATACTAGAGAGACAAAGTACATGCCTTTCTCATATTTGAATTAAAAATCAGACAAACTCTTGAATAGTATATCCCACTCATGATAGCTAGAAACCATATTATAACATTATCCAAGTGAAGCTAAACAAAAAAAACAAAAAGGAAATAAATGAACGAAAATTAACTAAAACAAAATAAATGAAAAAAAAACAAAAGGGAATTTCTGTCTTTATTTTATTCTATTTTCCTATTTGCATTTGGTCTCTTTCAATTTCTGTCTTTACTTTTTTCTATTTTTCTATTTTCCTTTTTCTCTCTTCTATATTTTGAAAGCTACCAAACATAATGCGACTGAGACTGTCTTAAATATAATTAAAGAAAGAATTGCCTAATGCTAAGAAATTCAGTGAAACTTCTTATAGATATATCTTTCAAAAAACAATTAATAAGTTTTTCATCTTAAAAAGTTACTTTTGAAAATTAAGGTTTCCCCCAAGACTTTATTATATTTTTCATAAAAAAAATTTGGTTTCCCACTACAGTACCCCTTTGGGGCCCGACTAATTCGAATTTGTGTCCGAAAATTTCACTTTAAAAGGTAAAACGCTCACTACCAAAAACAATTCCATATGCGGTGCTCGAAACGGAGACATCTGGTTAAGGATGTGAATGAGTAATTATTACTTCGCCACAATTTTTTGTGGTTTCTAATAACTTTTCTTACAGTTGTTGAAAAACAATTCATGGTTACAGCTTTTTCCTTAAACATCTACTTTCCAAATTTGGTATAATGTGTTATTGGGCTCTTACTAGCTCTATTGTAATGTAATTTGAGAGTTAGGCCCACTTTGTTGGCATGGGTTTTTTGAGGTTAAAGTAAAAAAGGGATTTTTCCTTCCTATACAATTTTTGAAATTTATTTATCAAAATTGTCTTAATTTTATATATTACTCGCCCTAAATAAGGATTACTTATAAATTATATACAATACATTATTAGTGACTTAAATTAGGAGATTTAGTTACACCATTTTCCTTTTTTCTCTCAATTCCTCTTTTAATAAAATTCCTTCCACGTGTATTACCTATTTTAAGCCTTAAAAGGGGGAATTCCAGTGGCTGATTGGCCAACCTTAGGTCCGGCGAATTACAAAATTTTATCATCCAACAACTTCTAACGAGTTTAAAATAATCTCTGGCGTGATGGCGAGCCACTTCAAATATGATATTGAATTTCATTGCCTTAAGCTAGGTACGAGTTTCTCCCCTAATATTTTTGAAAGAGTAAAAGACACGAAGATAAAGGATCCAGAGAATTGCAGTTAATAAGCTAGCCAGATTGTGCAAAAGTTGGATACGATAGGAGCACACGCTGATTGTTGACCATTGACAGCCATTAAAAAGCTTTGAAGCTATGAAATCGAATTTGGGTTTTCAAAAACTATTATTTGTTTGGATTGGGTGTTATTGCAAACAATTGAGAATATTGTTTGGAGTTTATATCTCAATTTTGAGGGTGTTTGGTGAAGATTATACTTGATTTTGGCTGAATTTCATATTGAAACTCGAATAAGAAGAAGAAGAAGAAGAAGAAGAAGAAAAACACATGACATACCATGTACTTACGAAACTGTAGACAAGTTGTAGTATAATTGTATGCAAATTGTATTCTGTTGTAGTTATATATATTTTTTTATTTGAATGTTGTATGAAAGTTGAAAAATAGTTGTATAATGTATGAATCATTGTATAAAATTTGTGTTTAAGTTATCAATACTATTTTTTTACATAAAGTTGTTGATATGTATCAAATTTGTCCAAAGATTTTATGAGGTTAATAACTATCGTGTGGGGCTAGTAAAGTATTCTGCTTCACTTGATTGGTTAACTTACCCAATACACTAATCTATCACAAATTAACAAAACCTATTTAAATCATCACTAATCTCCTCTTTCTTCTTCGGGTAACAATAATTTTATATGGTGTTTGTGCACATATTTTAAGATAGTTTATGATGTTTTACAGTGGTGAGCTGTTGTAGCGCTTTATTTTTTACTATTGCTTAGGGTTTCTTCTTTTTCTTTTTCTTAATTGCAAGATGAGTTCGTTAGATTTATTACTGTTTTGAAAAATTGATGAGTGGAGTTTGTTCTTGATGATATTTGAAGGTTATGTTTCAAATTTGAGCTAATTTGGAGTGGATTTAGGTATTAAATCGTATATTGGATTGTTAAAATTCGAATAACAAATTTCTGTTACTGGGCAATTTGCACTTCAAGCCTATTTGGCCTTAAGTGCCTGAAAACGTTGGTTGCGCTTCAGACCTTTTGGCCTTAAGTGCATATGAAGTGCATTTTTTTCACTTCAGACTTATTGTCCTTAAGTTCATTAAACCATGTTGGTTGCACTTCAGACCTATTTGGCATTAAGTGCATCTGAAGTGTAATTTTTTACTTTAGACTTATTGACCTTAAGTGTAGGAAAACGTTTGTTGCACTTCAGACCTATTTGACCGTAAGTGCATCTGAAGTGCAATTTTTCACTTCGGACTTATTGGTCTTAAGTGTATGAAATCATTTGTTGCACTTTAGACCTATTTGGCTTTAATTCACTTCAGACTAATTTTTTTTTAACATTAGACCCGATAAGTCTAAAGTTAATAATAAAGTGGGTAAGGTTGCAAATTTTTTTACAAAATAAATATAGATTCAATTGTGACCCCAAAACGAGGTATAGATGCAAAAGCCCGAGGTCAAAGGCTTGTACGACCCACCCAAATATTTGGTTGTTAAATTTTCACATCCAGTATCCCATGTGATGGCAGGCCCATTAGATTAAGAGGTTATTGTACCACATAGATAACGCTATAGCCTACAATAGGGGAGACACCAAGATATAGAAAGTGACTTATCAATTTTGTTTCCCAATCTCGAGATTCTGCATTTTCTTTTGAATAAATTGGTGTTCGAACCAGCTTAATTAATCCTACCCGTACATCTTACGTGCATCTTAATTAATTGTAAGAAGTATTTATGTCTGTGCAGATACCGAATAATTCTATACACTGAAACTTAATTGAACATATGAAAAAAATATCAGATAGTATTTTTTGACTATCACAGTACGACCGTTAATGAATCCGTCATTGATTCATATGTATGAGTATTAATGATTACTCCAGCAAGTTGACATCTGACCACGAATTTATATTGTCGGCGGTACTGCCTGCAAAATCTCTAACATGCCAACAGTTACAAGAAAATGACAAACGTTTTGGGTTTTTATATTGTGAAGAGTTACTCATCTAATTTATTTGTGTGTTGATGCATTGATTCGTAAACAGTAGTCCTCTATAAGAATAACTAGTAAAACTCGAGCAAATAATTAGTGTTGGTGTAATTTAATAGCTACTATATCACAAATTAGTGCAGCCAGGGCTTGATTACATGCAGCGACGTCGCAGAATTTCGCTGAACCCTGAACCCTAAACTCTAGATTTACGGTGATTTAAAGAAATTCGGGAAAGTTACGAGAGAGAGAGAGAGAGAGAGAGAGAGGGGGGGAAGTCGAGTAGTGTAGCAGCAAGCCAACACACTCAAAAAGTGCAAATTGAAAAAGAGTATTTTCTGAATTCTGGATCTTAAAAATAAACTATTCAATACTTTTAGAAAGTATAAAGAAAATTTTGAAACCTAAAAAATAAGCAGAGATAGGCCATTTACGTATAGAGAAAAGTTGGAATTTCATTTAGAGACACAAATATTAGTAATAGATTGTGCATAATGTTAGAACTCAAATGCCCCAAGAAAAACGACTAATAGTGCAATTAATATAGCTTAATCAGAATTTTTCTACTCTCTAAATATTTGTTAACTGTAGAAAAGATAACTATACCGACAATGTTTTTCTACCAGTCAATGTCATTCACTCATTTGGTGATGGCTATATCAAACGCGAAAAAAAAAAAAAAAGTGGGAACCATAATTTCCCATCTGCTTCTCTTTTTTCGATTATTTGTTATTTCTTTAGATTAGAAGATCATCTTCAATTCTCAAGAACCACCATTTAGTTTCAATATTTTTCTCTATCTCAGCCTTCTTTCCATTCATCCCGGTCATGTGTATGGAAATTCTTAATTTTGTTGGATCCTACTTATCTCATGATCGAGTTTGTGTAGGTAAATGATGTCTGGTAAGGGCAATAGTAACACATTACGTGCAACGGAGTAAGAACCCTTCTCACCTCGTACGAGTCATTTGAAAAGACTTTCTAAATGAGATAAAAAAAACTGGGATCATCGATCTCTTTCTTTAAAGATTAGTATGAGTCTATGTCGGTCAATGTTGCAAAAATACTTCTTGATGTCCAATTCGAGTTCCCACACTCCTTTGATCAGTCTTAGGATGGAATGGAAGCCTCTATCCAAGTGAAAATGCGATATGGCTGAAAACTCAAGATAGTAAATGAATTCGAGAACCATTCTAATCGATTCTTTCATGATCTTTTCTAGTGTTGTTCTGAAATCTATTGGGTGATGGGCTCCATTCACCTAACAATACAACCATTTACTATCTTCTTTGAATATTTCTTGCATCCAAAAAGTAGTCTTCCTTTATGTCTAAAGTTGGTGTCCCATTTCGTTACGTTGGTCATTTTGGGCTTGACAGTACCCCATATATTGAGGTCAATAAGAAATATTTCCTAGGACGAAATGATTTACTATCTTTACTTATAATTTGAATAGAAGAAAATGATTCTTTATAAATTTCATGTACGTTATTTACAAATCTCCTAGTTTATTTGAAAAATGTCACATAACTAAACATACATAATAGACGACAAAACCAATCTCAGAAATGATCTCACATGCGTCCGTGTACAATTTCAATAAAAGAAAATAATTATACAAAAATCTCTCATGTTCGGTCAAATCTTAACAAGAAAAGGAGAGGAAACCACTTCCAATTTCAGTATCAAACAATTTTCCTTACAGTTTTCATCTATACCCCCCTCCCCCCACCCCCCCACCCCAAAAAAAAGTTAATTTACAACTACAAGATAACACACATTTAGCTAGCCGCCAAAATCCTAGCTAACTTAGCAAGATCCCTAGCTAATATCGCTTTAGCTAGGCAAATGACCTTAGTTAATTCCGTAGCAAATATGCCCTTAGCTAAAATTTTTGCTAGAAAGATGTATTATCCGTAGCTAATTTAGCTACGGATATTTGCTTGGCACTAATCCGTTGCAAAACATTTACTAGGACATGTGGTAGCTATATTCCAAGCAAAGTTTGTTTGGTCAATGTTGACTTATTGAAACTTAGCGCCAAAATAGAATTTCCTCTAAAATTTAGCTATATATTAGCTAGTAGACTTTCCTTGCTAATATGTTGCTGGGGATTTGCTACGGACTGTGTCCCTATCTAACCTATGATCTTTTGGAAAAATAAATTTAGCGCCAAATTAGTATTCCCGCAAAAAATTAGCTATAAATTTGGCTTGGGAAAATCTCTAGCTATATTTTAGCAAGGAATAGTTCCTAGCTAATTTCTATCTATATTATGACTAGATTCTTAATCGAAAATATTTGCAAGGAAATGTGACTTTTCTAGCTAAATGTGTATATTAGCTAGGGATATGTGTGTCCAAGCTAAATTCCGTAGCTAAAGTACTGTTCTTAGGTATACTTCCTTGCATTGAGAAACGATATCATTTACAAAAGTAATGTTTAAAACGTATTATTTTTTCTCATCCGATATTCGGTATATTTTCTTTGCTGTCCAATTAATTCGGATTTGCAACATGGGAGGTAATGTGCTCCCCATCAAATGCAATTTTATTTCTGAGATTCGAGCACCAGATTTATAATTAAGGATGAATGGGCACTTATTGTTCCACGACAACATTTGGTAATAGGTTTTAAAACTTGTTAAAGGTTGGAAAGTGGAATAAAATGATTTATTCATTCTTGATTATAAATTGCTAACTCAACAATGTTGAACAATATCGTGATTATTATTTCATAGTACCTTGAGATATTGTTTAGTTCCAGAGAACACTAGACTTCACCTCATCTTCTAAATTACATAATCTCAAAGTATGTTAGCTTTACAAATTTGAATTTTATTTTAACGCCATCTATTATCTAAACTATTTAAAAATAACTAGAATTTCCAGTTCTTTTCACTCTCTTAGAGGTTGTTTGGTATGATGGATAAGTAAAAATAATCCTGAGTTAAAAATTTAGTACCATCTTATTCCTTATTTGGTTACTAATTCTGGGATAAGCTATTCCAAGTTTAAAAATATTAACTGTTAGAGGGTGGAATAATAATCCCAGGATAAAACAATAAAATTGACAATCTCAAGATTAATACAACATATTAAACAATCAATAAGAAATAATACTAGGATAACTAATCTCAGTATAATTAATCTCAGTATAACTAATTTCAACGTAATTAATTCCAGCATAAGTTGTCTTCAAACCAAACAACCCCTTACTAGGTGATATTTGTTATATATACCGCGTACTTTTAACCTGTTTTAGATATCTTGAACTTCATTATTTTAAAATAAAAAAAGGAAATCAAACTAAAAGAAGTACAAAATTTAAATTCTTTTTTCAATAGATTATGTCAATTCAAACCACAACGTTCAATTTTCAAATACAGCAGTAATAGTTTCTATATCCAGTCAAAATGAAAAGGAACAAAGCACGTAAAACATGGTCTTAAAATGAACAGTACGTAAATGACTTGTAGTAAATGTGAAACACAAATTATAAGAAGCTGAGTCAGCAACAGGACCACTTTCTGTTGTAATCTGCAATTTAAACAATTCTATGTCAGATTTATTTACACTACTGTTACCTCTTCTTCTTCCTCTTCTTCTATTTAAATAAATGTGCCTCTTCCCCTTCTTATTTACAGAGAAATAACACAAATATATATTTCTAAAGAAGGATTTAGAGAGGTTTTAAAGAAGGCAAAAAGGAATAGCTTTTCATTTTATCTGTCATTAATTTTAGGAGCTTTTGACTACATGGGTGAGGTATGCTCAAAATACTCAAAACACATTCCACAATCTATAAATCAATCTAGTTTTGTTTTGCTTTTTCAATAATTTGTTGGTGTAGACATTGATAGGGTGAGGAGTCCTATTCTCTTATATTGAGGGTTTATAATTAGTAATGTTGCTCTCTTCGAAAATGTCGCCGTATGCGTGTCGGATCTTCCAAAGTAGTGTATTTTTTCAGAATCCGATATGGGTACAACAACATTTTGGAAAGTTCGTGCAAAATATATATATATATAAATGACCATGGGGTGCAGTTTTAAATCTTGAAAATGAAGATTTTTTTGGTAGGAACGTATCCTCTTAAATGGACTCTACGTGGTACGAATCTGAGTAATTAATTAATTGGGTCGTGAATTCTGAAAACTAGATAATTAAATAAAAAAATTATGACTTAATCAAGAATGTGTATTTTTTTTAAATTTAATTTTGCATGATGTTGAATTTTGATATTAAAAGGAAAACAAAGGGGAGGAGAAAAAGGAGGAGAAAAAAGAAGAAGAAGAGAAGAAGGTAGAAGAAAAGAAAGAAGAAGAAAAGAAAGAAGATGAGGCTCCTCAAGAGATTGTGCTCAAAGTTGATATGCATTGTGAAGCTTGTGCCAGAAAAGTTGCCAGATCCCTCAAGGGTTTCCAAGGTATTAATTTGCCGGTATCTTCACATAAATAGTCGGTCGAATTTACTGTTTAATTTTTTTTAGTTAACATATGTAGATTACACGCTAATTATATACGCATATAGACATATTATATACTCCGTATGAATTATACATGTAGTATACAATCGCCGATTATTTTTAATTTAAACGATTGGGTGAACGATTATTTAGGTTAATTCTTCTACTCAATTTTCTAAAATTATGAGAATTTATCCTAACAGCTAGTAAGATTAGACTAAAGACAAAATTGATCAATTTCTAAGGTATTAAAATAAATTTGACCATTTTCCTTTTACTAATGTAATACTCCCTCCGTTTCAATTTATGTGAACTTATTTGATTGGGCACGGAATTTAAGAAAAGACAGAAAACTTTTGAACTTGTGGTTAAAAATGAGGCACATATATTTTGTGTGGCTATAAATCATTGCATAAAGGTAAATTGTTTCCGAATAAGGAAAGAAGTCATTTTTTTTTTGCACAGACTAAAAAGAAAATAGGTTCACATAAATTGAAACAGATAGAGTATAAGATTTTTGTATATTGTTATTTAAAAGGTAATGACGGATAATTGCTCATAATATATGAATTAGTAGTCTGAATAATATAGTTAAATTTTTCTATAATAGTCCTGTTTATTACGATATTGTTTTGTTGCTATAGTGAAGTACTGTTACAAAAAACATATATTATAACATAACATAAAAGTTTGATTCTAAAAAAACTAGGTCGTTACAGTGAAGTGATGTTATAGAAGATACTGTTATAGAGATATTGTTAAATTGCATTAACGGTATAAAATTTCATTAATGGATATAGTTTAAATCCTTTCTTTTTCTTTTGTTAATGACCTGTATAGTTTTTCTGCTTATAGAATATAATATTTGAGGGTTCGTAAATTTATTCAATCTTATATCTCATTATCACGTTGTTCAATTCAACTATTCATTAACTAATTCTTGAACTGTCAAGATAATAATTAAATAAAGTTTATAATATAGACCAAGACATCAACTTCATTGTAAAATTATTAGTATTATTTTCTTTTGCATGACTTTATAGAAGAGACTTAATAATTTTATATTTTAAATATTAAATAAACAGGAGTGGAGGAAGTAACGGCGGATTGTAAGGCGAGTAAAGTGGTGGTGAAAGGCAAGAATGCAGATCCTCTCAAAGTGTTCGAAAGAGTTAAAAAGAAAAGTGGTCGAAAAGTGGAACTTATTTCACCTTTGCCTGAGCCAACAGAAGATAAAAAAGATGAAAAGAAAGAGGAGCCACCCAAAGAAGAGAAGAAAGAGGAGGTAAATAATTTAACTATGCTCGTCTACCTATATTTTTTTTGAATATTTTTAGAGATTCAAACTTTTTAATTTTGACCGTACATTTAGATAAATCATTAAAAAAGAAAATAAATTTATATATTTGAAAATCACTTAAAAACTGTGAATTACATTAATTAATACTTTAAAATATTTAAAAAGCATATGAAAAAATGAGGTCAAAGTATAATTTATTTGACTCTTGAAATTCGAGCATTGTCATACAAATTGAGTGAGAGAGAGTAGATACTTAATTTTTCACCGCTTCTAATTTAACTAATCTTTATAGATTGTTTAGACGGTTGTTACCTATTGTATTGTATCGTATTAATACTTTAAGTATGATGTTTGTTTTGGTTGTTACTTAATTTTTATATCGTATCGTTAAATTCGTCGTTACGTAACAACGAAGTGTGCCACTTTATGTAACGATCGATTTGGTATGGTTGCATCGTTATTTTTTTATTTTCTCTCATCTCGCCCTTCATTATTATTAGATAATTTTATTTTATCATTTATCCTACCTTTTTATATAATAAATTTATCCGAATCATAATATTTCTTTATAATATTGCAAGTTTATTCTTCATATTGTTGGTGCGTGATATCATGAAACAATAACAAACGATACAATCTATTCAAATATTGTATTCATCAAACGATACAGTTCAATACTATACAACACAATATGATACATTAAACAAGTTGTTAGGGGGATCGAAAAAGTTACTCTTTTAACAAAAGAATCATGATTAAGTTAATTTATTATCAAAAGTTATGGCTGGGATAAATAGGTCCTTCCAATCTTGTATGTAGATATAAAAAGAATCTCTTTGATTATTCTTATCCGCACGAATCTGAATTAGTTTAGACTCTACTATGAATATTAAATAGTGAGAAACCCAAAAAATATATAAGGATTTTTGTTTTATAAGAAAATAATACTAATCAAGATTCAGTGAATTCATAGGGCAACTGCAGCTTGTGACTGTATTTTCCTTGCTGACGATGAAAGCAACATTACAAAAAATTTACAGAAAATTTACAGTAAATTTAGCAAAAGGACAGTCTCTGAGCTACCCACTGGGGCACATTCTACAATGTGATTTAAAGGATATATAGAGTCGTGGTGTAGAGAGATTCTACCCCACATTTGAGTTGGGTTCCCTAGCCATATCTGAAAATTTATTTTTACTCCATCATTCATCTAAAGATTATCTTATAGCCCGGCAAACTTTTACAAAATCATTTTTTTTGAAAAGCATTTTTGAAAAAAATAAATTTAGAAGCAGTTTTTAAAAGTTTGGTCAAACACTAATTATTTCTCAGAAGTATTTTTCAAATAAATTAGCTAAATATAAACTGCTTCTCACCAAAGCACTTTTGAGAAAAAATATTTTTCAAAATAAGTTTATTTTTATAACTTGGTCAAACAAGCTATTAGTTTGATTTGATAGAATCTTTAATAAAGAAGATAAAGACTTGAGATATGTAATCTTAAAATGGTATAATATTTGTGTGAATGTGCTTATTAAGTAAATATTGAACTTTTTGAAACAAAGGGAGTAGTTTCCTCCGTAATTTATGCGGCAAAGATTGTAAAACTAAGTATGGCACAATAAATAATTCATAACATTCGTAAGACTATGTTAAAATTTTTCATAAAGAGTAGAATAAAAAGTGGGCGTTTGAACATAAGAATTATAAAATTTCAGAAAAAAGTGAAAAAAAAAATTCGAGTGAAAATGGTTTAAAAATTAAAGTTATGTTTGGACATGAATATAATTTTGGGTTGTTTTTAAATTTTTGTGAATAATTTTAATGAAGATTTTTAAAAAATTTCAAAATGCATTTTAAAGTGAAAATTAAAAATCTTATGGCAAAAAAATAAAAACATTTTCGTGACCAAACAAGTTAAAAATATAATTTAAATTATTTTTAAATATAAAATATTATAATTCTTTTTGGAATGGATTAATAAAAAATAAAAATATCGCCATGTTACTTTTTTGGAAATAACTGTGGCTGGCCAGCCTGACACTCTGCAATATTACCATATCGTATCTTGAAATGGGGCCTAAGAGGGATTCACGGGTCTGGCATTCAATACTTTGTACTTTTCTGCTAGTAATTACTATACACTACTGATAAAATAACAATCCCAAGACAGCAACTTAAGATTTTCACGTCAGTCAAGAAGATGACGAAGTGGGTTGCTCTGAAGGTAAGCACCCTCCACTTTCAATTAAGAAGTTGTGAGTTTGAGTCACCCAAGAGCAAGGTGTAGAGTTCTTGGAGGGAAGGATGCCGAGGGTCTATTGGAAACAGCCTCTCTACCCTAGGGTAGGGGTAAGGTTTGCGTACACACTATCCTCCCC